>JACEEZ010016426.1:87500-137500 GCA_016584305.1 Chionoecetes opilio
TATATATATATATATATATATATATATATATATATATATATATATATATATATATAATATATATATATATATATATATATATATATATATATATATATATATATATATATATATATATAGAAGAGAGAGAGAGAGAGAGAGAGAGAGAGAGAGGAGAGAGAGAGAGAGAGGGGAGAGAGAGAGAGAGAGAGAAGAGAGAGAGAGAGAGAGACTTCCAACCGCTCTCGTCCAGGTCAGCCAAGCAACTAACCTCCGGGGGGGAAGCCACAAAACACTTTATGACTTTTTTTTGGTAGGAAGTCCGACGTCGGTCGTAACAGGAACCCACAGCGCGGAAAAGTCGTAGGTTTGGTCGTAAACGTGCAGACTGGCCAACGACTGCTCGAGACCGGTATTAGCTGAGGTAGGAAGTCTCCAGGCTCGCTTATTATTGCTTGGTATGCTATGAAATATCATTTCACTAGGTGAATGTAGACATATGATTGCATTTGGATGGATATTAGTCATATATATGAGTAAAGAGATGAAATACAATCAAGGGTCTCATTCACGTCTGGCAGCGCGGCCTTCGGCAGCAGCAGCAGCAGCAGCATGAAGCCCGTGAGGTGGATATCAACACCAAGGGAGATAGATGTCTTTGGTAATATTTAGTAGGGGTGCAAGAACCCCTTGAGGAATCCTATGATCCCTGGTGATATTCTATGGTGCTATCACATGCGTGATAGCTGACCTGACTTCTTCAGGAAGGCACAGGTATAGCTGATAACGGGGTGTTGTGTGGGCGGCGGAAATCGGCTGTCGCCCGCAATTCCCCGCCAGCGGAGATCTCCTTGGTAATTATTTAGTAGGGAAGCGAGGACCCTTAGAGGAATCCTATGATCACTGGTGATATCCTATGGTGCTATCACAGGCGTAGGAGCTGACTGAGGTGACAGAGGTGACTGAGGTGAGGCACAGGTGAGGCGGATGATGGCGGGTTTTGACTCAAAACTTTTGAGAGGCGGCGGGCGCCTCCCTCCTCCGCCACGGTAGGTTTGGGCAGGCTTAAACGTCTTATTACTCGTTATTATACAACTTAGTGATTATGGTGAGATGTTATATACATGTGTCATTATCTGAATCAATGTAGCACCGTGTGTCCCCTTTAAATAAGGCTGATTTTTTAAAGAGTTATGATGAGGTGACTGCTGGCGGGGGCAGTGAGTGACGGAAAAAAAATTCTTGCCGCGGGGCCGCCCCATAACAAATATTCACTATTTTTTAACCCCACATACAAAACCTTCTACCACCATTACACTAGCAACACAGGCCCCCTTACTTATATATCTCTACCCTGATACATTTAAAGCTCCTTAAAACGAAAGCTTTCCCAAAATAAAAAGAGAATTAGTTTTAGTTTGACGGGGACAGAAGGCAGAGAGAGGCAGTCTGGCATGCCATTCTTGCCTGGAATATGTTCGCTGCCCTTGTGATGGGTCGAGAAGTTTTAAAAAAACAGTTTGTCATTGGCGGGGTGACGGATGATGAGCTTGATGACGTCATTACTCGCCTTAGCCAGTCAGCGCCTTCCGACGCGTTTACGACCTACCGAGGGAGGCTTGTAGCTTCCGTCGTAAGGAAAAAAGTAGTATCTAGGTAGTCGGAGAGCAGGTCGTTGCTGGCGATACTACCTCCGTTGCTGGCTTCCCCCCCTGGATCCTCCGTCTACGACACTATCTGACCTGAGTTGCCGGATGCGCGGCCCGATTTTTTTTTCGTATACGAAGTGGGTTTACTTGGGATAGTTACTTTGGAAAAATCCACACACTTGCGGAGCACCAGAAAAAGCCCTGCTAGAACAAAGATGTTGGAGGTGGTGGTAGGAGTACAAGAATGTCTCTCTCTCTCTCTCTCTTCCCCTCTCTATCTCTCTCTCTCCTCTCTCTCTTCTTTCCTTTTTCTCATCTCTCTTCTCCTCTCTCTCTCTCTCTCTCTCCCCTCTCTCTCTCTCTTCTCTCTCTCTCTCCTCTCTCTCCTCTCTCTCTCTCTCTCCTCTCTCTCTCTCTCTCTCTCTCCTCTCTCTCTCTTCTCTCTCTCTCTTCCTCTCTCTCTCCTTTTCCCCTCTCTCTCTCTCTCTCTTTTCTCCCCCTCTCTCTCTCTCTCTCTCTCTCCCTCTCTCTCTCTCTCTCTCTCTCTCTCTCTCTCTCTCTCTCTTCTCTCCTCTCTCTCCTTTTTCTCTCTCTCTCTCTCTCTCTCTCTCTCTCTCTCTCTCTCCTCTCTCTCTCCCTCTCTTTTCTCTCTCTCTCTCTCTTCTCTCTCTTCTCTCTCTCTCTCTCTCTCTCTCTCTCTCTCTCTCTTCTCTCTCTCTCTCTCTCACCCCTCTTTTCTCTCTCCTCTCTCTCTCTCTCTCTCTCTCTCCTCTTTCTCTCTCTCTCTTCTCCTCTCTCTCTCTCTCTCTCTCTTCCTTCTCTTTCCCTCTCTCTCTCTCTCTCTCTCTCTCTCTCCTCTCTCTTTCTCTCCTCGTCCCTTTTTTTCTTTTCTCTCCTCTCCTCTTCTCTCTCTCTCCTCCCTCTCTCCCCCCCTCTTCCTCCCCCTTCTCTCCTTCTCTCTCTCTCTTTCTCCTCTCTTTTCTCTCCTCATTAATACATCAATAAGTCACTCAGGTTCCCAACGTTATCACGAAATAGAGGTAATTTTCTCTTCCGTAAGGAGTGAGATCAGAGACAGGAGTGTGGATAGGCAGATGGAGTACCTGCTGGGGTTGTGTGCTAAGTAGAGGACTGACAATCGTTTTGCTGAGTGTGTAAAAGAATTCTTGGAGAGCACGTATGAGATAAAATGAGAGGCAGGGGGCCCCTCAGTGATAGGGGACCCCGTATGAATGTACGTGATGCTGTTGGAGGTAGGAGGGGAAAAATTAAACCCCTAGTTATGCTTCTCTTCAAACACTGCAGATATAATCGACTATGCGTGGTGGGAGATTTTAATCTTAGGAATATAGACTGGGATTTAATCATAGGTGACAGCGACGCAGATGAATTGTTAAATATAATCCAGGATAACTTCCTAAGTCAAGGAATCAAGGAGCCTACTAGAGGAGATAATATTCTAGATCTATTGCTGACAAATAGAGACGATTTGGGAAAGTTAAATAATAGCGACCATTATGAGTTCAGATTTAGCTTAAAATGGGAAGTTGGAAAATTAAGGGGCAATAAACATAGAATACCTAATTTCAGAAAGGCCAATTATGCAGGATTAAGAAGACACCTGGGGGTTATTAATAAGAGGTGTGGGATGGAGGGGAAGAAATTTTCCCAGGGTAAGGACAGGGCGATGACAGCTGGAAAGGCCAATTATGAAGGATTATGAAGGCATCTGGAGGTAATTAGAGCGGTTAGACATGGAAGTGAGGTCGGGGCTGAGGAGGATTAAACCTTATTTGTAAGGAATATAATTGACGGACAGAAAAAAAATATTACTTATAGGGAAATAAGGTCCAGAAAGAGTGATCCAAAATGGATGACCACTAATTTAAAACACAACATTGGAATAAAAAGAAACATTTATTTAAGGTTCAAGGCAGGATTGGTAAGCAAAGAATAGTATAACGTGATGGCAAGGACAGAAGAAATTAACTCGAATTGCTAAGAACAATTATGAGATTAAAGTAGCAGGACAGGCGAAAAGGGACCCAAAGGGGTTCTATCAGGTATATAAAACCAAGGCAAGGGAATTAGTTGGGCCGTTAAGGTCAGGACAGGGTGAGGTCTTAAATACGGATGAGGATATGTGTAAAAGTCTAAATGATTATTTCTTAAGTGTTTTTACGGAGGAGGATACACAGACGATACCTGATAGTGAACAGATGTTCAAAGGAAGCGATGAGGAGAAACTCAAAGATATGGTGATAACTAGGGAAATGGTGGAAGAGGGTATAGATAAAATGAAGAATTTTAAATCGCCAGGAACAGATGAAGTGTATCCCAGGGTATTAAAGGAATGCAAGGAGGTTGTTAGTGAGTCGTTAGTGCACATTTTTAGGAAATCGGTTGAGATAGGCGATGTGCTATTATTGTGGAGGAAAAGAAATGTTAATCCCATATTTAAGAAGGGAGACAGAGGACTAAAGTCAAATTATCGACCCGTAAGTCTAACGTCAGTGTTGGGTAAATTATTGGAATCTATTATTGCAGTAAACATTAGAGAGCACTTAGATAAACATAGTTTGATTAATGATTCACAACATGGATTCACTAACGGTAGATCATGTCTCACCAATTTATTGAGTTTTTAAAAGAAAGTTTATGCGACGGCAGATAATGATAAGGATTATGATATAATATATCTGGACTTTAGTAAGGCATTTGACAAAGTACCACACGAGCGACTCTTAAATAAGGTTAAGGCTCATGGAATAGATGGGAAGGTTCTTCATTGGATCAGAGCTTGGCTAAGTAATAGGCAACAAAGGGTTACAATTAATGGTTCCAAATCTGAATGGGGACCGGTGACAAGTGGAGTTCCACAAGGGTCTGTTTTGGGTCCATTACTATTTTTGATTTACACCAACGACTTGGATAGTGGGATTAACAGTGATATCAGCAAGTTTGCTGATGATACTAAGGTAGGTAGGATTATTGGATCACAATCTGATGTAAACATATTGCAGGGAGACTTAGATAAACATATAACGAGTGGGCAGTCAGATGGCAGATGGAATTTAAAATTGTTTATGTGCAGCGTTATGAATGTTGGTAGAAAAAACCCTGGTAATAGATACACCATAAGCAATGTATCGCTGAAAAGATCAGAAGGTGAAAAAGATCTTGGAGTGAGGGTGAGCCCAGACCTGCGACCTAGGAAACAATGTATTAAGAACATAAGAAAATAAGGAAGCTACAAGAGGCCGCGAGGCCTACACGTGGTAGTTCCTGTAAATTGAGGCCAGAAATAGAGCTAATAGAGTATTAGGATTCATTACCAGAAGTGTTAAAAGTAGAAGTGCAGAAGTTATTCTAAAGCTTTATCTGGCTCTAGTCAGGCCTCACCTAGACTATGCGGTTCAGTTTTGGTCTCCATATTACAGGATGGATATAGCCTTGTTAGAAACAGTGCAGAGAAGGATGACCAAAATGATACAAGGGATGCGTAACTTTAGTTATGAGAAGAGATTAAAGTTATTAAAATTACACTCACTCGAGAGATGCAGAATAAGGGGCGATCTGATAGAAATTTTTAAGTGGATAAAGGTATTTAATAAAGGAGAGGTAGGAAAAGTTCTTACGGCTTTTAACCAGGGTAGAACAAGAAGTAACGGATTCAAGCTGGAAAAGCGTAGATTTAGAAAGGAAATAGGGAAAAACTGGTTCACAAATAGGGTGGTGAATGAATGGAATGGTCTCAGTAGACAGGTAGTTAGTGCGGAGTCATTAGGGAGCTTTAAAAAGGGGCTGGATAGGTTCATGGATGGGGATGAAAGGTGGATGTAGGTAGTGTTAGGCGACAGGAACTTCCACGTGTAGGCCTCGCGGCCTCTTGTAGCTTCCTTATTTTCTTAAGTTCTTATGTTATTAGGTTACATGCATGTAGGAACGCCGGACCAAAGGCTAAACCGACAATTTCTCAGGATGCCTACCAACTCAAGCTCAAGATCAAAATCAGGCTCAAAATATGTAAACAAACATGCTCACGTCAGCGTCAGCGGCTGTGACTCCTGCCTTCCTGAGGAAGACCGGCCAGCTGTCACGCCTGTGATCACTCTAAAGGGCTACACCAGGGCAAACAGGGACAAATAGATCTGCACAGCCCTTTACCAACACCAAGAAGAACCACGAGTCAGTGATAAGTTAAAGCAAAATAATGCAAATTTACTTTTTTTATGATACTTATGAATAGACAGACTGAAAGGCTTTCAGGTTCTACTGCAGTTTAATGCATTACAAGGCACGTCACGTAGTTAAAACTGTCCTCAACTTGTAGATGCTGACCATTTGTAGTAATTCTAACCCTTTCAACAGCCGTCTGAAAAAAAAAAAAAACACAAGGGGGTCTGGGGGTGCATATCAGTTAGATTAGATTACGTCACCAATGTCCAGGTTAGGTTAGTGAACTATTAGGGGGTTCTAGCGCGGCACAGCCTCCCAGTTAGCTCACTTAAGTATTGGTACATGGGGAGTATTGTACTAAACTGCAGATTTACTATCTTTCATTTCAAAAAATGGTTCTTCGGATTTGCAGAAATCAATCAATCATCAGGGGCATACGCCGGGGGGCGCATCGCCTCGCCCACCCTACGATGCCACTCTCGGGGGTCACCACGTGCGAGTCCCCATGCAGTCTCCCTTCTCATACCAAGCAACTCTCGACAGGAAGCATCAACTTGCCCCAGCCACGAGCCTTGTGGGTGCCTTGGCCTCCTCCACGCCGGATTGTCTCTTATAGATTCAACCCGATGGGAAGGATCGTTTTCAGGGTAACGTGCCACATGCCCATATAGCCGAAGTTGGCGCTGACGGACTATGCAGGTAATAGGCCTCGATTCAGTCTCATGGTGCAATCGCTGATTTGACACGTTATCAACCCAGCGATGCCCCATGATTCTGCAAAGACACTTATTACCAAGGGCATTGATTCGCCTCTTCAAGTCGCTATTTAGTGTCACGATACCCCATGATTCTGCGAAGACAATTATTTCCAAAGGCATCGATTAGCCCCTTAGACAGGCCTCTTCAAGTCGTTATTTATCCATGTCTCACAACCTTAGAGTAAGACAGGGATGACAAGCAACTTGAAGAACCGGATTTTTATCCTCCTGCACAAGTACCGACAACTCCAAATACTCGTTTCTGACCGAGTCCATTACACCGTGGGCTAAGCCAATCTGCGGTAAGACTTCTTGACGCGACCCGCCATCATTATGGACTGCGCTACCAAGGTATATAAAACTGTCCAAGATCTCAATGTCCTCTCCGCACACATGAACACACTGTACTGATTCATCTAGTAAGCCTCCAAAAACCTGAACCTTGGTCTTGAGCCAGGAGACATCAAGTCCCAAAGGCTTTCCCTCCTCGTGCAGTGCCTCCAAAGCCATCACCAGGAAATCCAGCGACTTGGCAAAGATTACTGCATCATCGGCAAAAACAAAATCAGTGATCTTGGTGTTGCCGAGAGATGCTCCACAATTGCTTTGATCTACAACTTTGCCCAATACCCAGTCCATACAAGTGTTGAAAAGTGATAGGGTAAGGACGCACCCATGCCTCACTCCTGTATTCACAGAAAAGAAGCTGGATACACCTCCCCCACACTTCACAGCACTCTCAGTCCCAGAGTACAGACCAATCATCAAACCAATAGTCCTTGCAGGAATCACGCGAAGTCGCAGAAGATCCCAAAGTGACTCACGATGCACTGAGTCAAACGTCCTTCATGAGATCAACATAGGCTGCAAGCATCCCCTGTCGAAACTCACGTCGGCGTTCCACCAGGACACGAGGCGGTAGGATACTGTCCGTTGTTGACTTACCAGGCGTGAACCCAGACTGCTGAGGTCTCTGATGCTTCAGCAGATGGCTGTGAATCCGTGTCAGCAATAGATGAGCAAGCACCTTGCCTGGCACGCTGAGCAATGTAATACCGCGGTAATTGTTGCAATCCTGACGGTCCCCTTTCCCTTTCCAGATAGGGACGACCAGTACCTTTTTCCAGTCAGGAGGAATAGTACCTGATTGCCACACGATAGTCAGGACAGCATGCAACCCGCGAATCATGGTCTCACCCTCAACTTTGAGGAGCTACGCTCAAATATTACAAACACCTTTCCACCCCTCAACTTTGCTACAGCCTCTTTGACTTCGTCAAGAGAAGGTTTCGTCAATGAGAGGATCGGCATCCAATGCCCGTAATCCAGTGATGTGAAGCTGCCAAATTGGAGGGTCCACCGTGAACAACTGCCTAAAGTACTCAGTCCAGCCATCTGCCCATCCATGGCAGATACGTGGCGCCCATCTGCTGCTCGAAGAGCACTCCCCCGAGATGGAGACTTGGAATGGAGCTTCTTCAGGGCTCGGTAGGCGGGTCGGAGGTCATTAGTGTTCAAATAGCCCTCGACATCCTCAGCGAGACTCCTGACATACCACTCCTTGTCTCTCCCCAGGAGGGTTCTAGTCCTGCGTAACAGAGCCTTGTGCTGGTCCCGGTTCTCAGCAAGCCTGGCAGCGTGACTCTTCTCGATATTCTCCAGCGTCTCCGTCGAGACAAAACCACGTCTTGACCTCGGGCGTTCCCCAATACTTGGCAGTCTGGAGAGTTTCACGCTTGAAGGTATCCCACAGTTCTACAGGGTTCTCGAGGGCACCGAGCACATCAAACCGATTTGAGACTGTCACCGCATACTCATGGGCACTTGTCAAGTCCTTCAGCTTTTCAAGATGAAACACAGTATGGTTACCTCTTGAGATTCTTCTGGACTTAACATAAAGCTTAAGTGTAGCAACAACAAGTCTGTGATCAGCTACAAAGAACTCAGCACTCCGGTAAACCCTGCAGTTCTGGAGGATCCTCCTTACGAGTACTAACGAGGTTGTGGTCGATCTCCTTAGCTACACCTCCGGCATTATTATACCATGTCCAGCGGTGCAGCTCTGGTCTCTGATACCAAGAACTTGCAATTCTCAACCATCTGGACCTTACAAAATTCAGAAGGTGAGAACTGTTAATTTTTCTGGTACCGGAGCCATCGGGACCAAACACATAACTCATAGCCATTTGCAGAAAGAGGTTCTCAAAATGTATGCCATTGTTGGACATACCGGTTATAATGGACGAGAACTGCGTGGTCGCTACCGCCGTTACCATTTACATTTTCTACATTATTTTTTACTCTGTATACTCAATCAATCATTGGGGGCATACGCCGGGAGGCATGTCTCCTCTTCCACCCTACGATGCCACTCCTGGGGTTCACCGTGCGTGAGTCCCCATGCATGCTCCCTTTCCATACCAAGCAATACTTGGCAGGAAACATCTACTTGCCCCAGCCACAAGCCTTGTGGGTGCCCCCTTGGCCTCCTCCACGCCGTATTGTCTTTTACAGATACAACCCGTTGGGAAGGATCGGTTATAGGGTAGCGTGCCACATTCCCATATAGCCGAAGTTGGCACTGACGGACTATGCAGGTAATAGGCCTCGATTCAGTCTCACGGTGCAATCACTGATTTGACACGTTATCATCCCAGCGATACCCCATGATTCTGCAAAGACACTTATTACCAAGGGCATTGATTCGCCTCTTCAAGTCGCTATTTAGTGTCCATGTCTCACATCCATAGAGTAGGACAGAGATCACAAGCAACTTGAAGATCTGGATCTTTGTCCTTCTGCACAAGTACCGACAAGGCCAAATACTCCTGCTGAGTGAGTCCATAACACCGTGGGCTATGCCAATTCGCCGTAAGACTTCTCGACGTGACCGGCCGTCATTCCGGACTGCGCTACCAAGGTATCTAAAACTTTCCAAGATCTCAATGTCCTCACTGCATGCATGAACAGACTGTACTGTTTCATCTAGTAAGCCTCTAAACACCTGGACCTTGGTCTTTGGCCAGGAGACCTCAAGTCCCAAAGGCTTTGCCTACTCGTGCAGCGCCTCGAGAGCCATCACCACGACCTCCAGCGACTCAGCAAAGATTACTGTATCATCGGCAAAATCAAGACAAGTGATCTTGATATTGCTGAGGGATGCTCCACATTCACTTTGGTCCACAGCTTTGCCCAATACCCAGTCCATACAAGTGTTGAAAAGTGATGGGGTAAGGATGCACCCTTGCCTCACTCCTGCATTCACAGGAAAAAAGCTGGATACACCTCCCCCACACTTCACAGCACTCTCAGTCCCAGAGTACAGGCCAGTCAGTAAACCAACAGTCCTTGCAGGAATCCTGCGAAGACGATACAGAAGATCCTATAGTGACTCACGTTGCACTGAGTTAAACACCTTCTTGAGATCAACATAGGCTGCAAGCATCCCCTGTCGAAACTCACGTTGGCATTCCACCAGGACACAAAGCGCTAGGATACGATCAGTTGTTGACTTACCAGGCATGAACCCAGTCCGCTGAGATCTCTGTTGCTTCAGCAGATGACTGCAGATCCGTGTCAGCAATAGATGGTTAAGCACCTTGCCTAGCACGCTGAGCAGTGAAATACCGCGGTAATTGTTGCAGTCCTGACTGTCTCCTTTCCCTATCCAGATAGGGATGACCAACCCTCTTTCCCCGTCCGGAGGAATGGTACCTATAGTATACTGTGCAGTATTAATCCACTTCTGCGTAACCTTTAAAACTTACATACATATTGAAGATATGATATACAGTAAAACCCTTATAACTCGGCACTGTATAACTCGGAATTTGATATAACTCGGCAAGGCAAAGACAATTTTTCTTTCTTTTTTTTTCTTTTTTTTTTTACACCTATGCCTATAGCACGTGTAGGCAGTGAGCTCCAGGGGTGGGATGGTAGGCCCTGGAGGCTCACTCGAGGGCTGTGATGGTTGGCCCTTGCCCGTGGTGGCGCAGGCAGGATTCTTATAGTGACGTCTGTAATTAGAGGCTCATGCCGCCCCCCTGTGTCCTCCCATGCACTCGCAGTCGAAGGTAGAGTTAATGGACAGGGCATGTGGGTGTTCTTAGGCCACTTGACGGTGCAGAAAGATTTTAAGTGGATTTATGGGTCTCACTGGGGATCGAACTCGGGTCTTCGAGAACGCCACTCGGTGACGCTAACCACTCTGCTACCGCCTCCCCTAAACTGCATCTCTTGAGGCGTTTTCTGCGGGGGAGCAAGAGAAAATTTTTCGCTTGCTCAAATTTCGCTTGAGGCGTTTTCTGTGGGGGAGCAAGAGAAATTTCGCTTGCAAGCGGTCACTTTTCTCTTGCTGTACACCCGCAGAAAACGTTCGACCGTCGCTTGCTCCATGAGAAGGCGAAGCAGCGGCTGAGATGTAAGCAAAACAAAGATCAAATGAGTATTTTGACCCTCTAAATATTTTCACACTGGGACGTATCCTATACCATCATAGTCAGAAAAGTGTGCAGATCCAGGAAGCGTGCTTAGAAATTTAATGTGATCATAAGTAGCCGAGCAATGAGGGGATGAAGCCAAACAAGTGGGAGAAAATGTTTATGCACAGTTTACTTAACCCTTGTTTTCGCATATTTATACTTGCATTACAGTTATAAATGTATACTAATGTGATGCAAAATTTCCTGAAGCCGATAGTGGTCTCAGTGTTTCTTAATATCCAATGGTATTGTCAGCATATCGGGTAAGAGTGAGGTGTGTGAAGTTGTTGATTTTCGATCAAGTCACACATTCCAGTCTTTTAACTCCAGCTGTTCTGTTGTAAACAATGTTCGAATACATATAAAGAAATATATACAGCTGTGACGATTATATTATCCTTAATTACACGCCGCAACCTCCCTTATTTGATTCATACTTTTATGATAAGACATTAAAATAAGAAAGTGTAATTGATTTTGTCGAAAGTACACTGTTGTCATTCTTTTATTGAAGCAGAAACTACTGCCACGTCAGCCGAACGCGACAGTGCCTAAACAAATATTTTTCTTGCTCCCGCAAGAAATTTCTTGCGGGTCAGGCAAGCATCTTCCCTGGATGATTGAACAGCAAGCAAAATTTGAGCAAGCAAAATTTTTTCTCTTGCAAGCGAAATTTCTCTTGCTCCCCTGCAGAAAACGCCTTTGGTTTTCACTCGGCATATCATGCCCTCACAACCTCTTGTGTGAACATGTAAACAGAAAGTCGGCAAAAAATAATGTATCTCGGCATATTGATGTTATAACTGCATCTCTTTGCTTACACTCGGCATATCCTCAGTCGCATAAAGTCGTGTTTTTGTCCTTTTGACCCTTTCCTGCAGGCTCAGGCTCTTCTATTTCATTCCCTTTCTGCTGGAGACACCCTTGCGTGATGGAGCTGACATCTTTAAATACAGTACTGTATGATGTAATCCCTAAACACGTAAAATAGGTGGCAAAGTAAAGCAAAGGTCGAGAACCAGCGTGTAGGCTGTCAGCTGCTGAGCCGTGTTTATGTGGTCCAAGCACCGTCCTGGATACGAATTCCGTTTTTTGTCGAAATTGAAAAAGGATTGGTTTCTGCTTCAAAAACACAACAAGCTTGGTAGGAGCCGAAATAATAATCAATGCAAAACATTGCAAACAATATCACAAAGTAGTATAACACACATTTCAGCAAGTGTTATTGGATTGGGATTTGTAATCCAAGACGGTGCTTGGACGACAAAAACACGACTCAGCCTACGCGCTGATACCCGACCTTTGCTTTACTTTGCCACCTATTTTACGTGTTTTGGGATTACATCATACAGTACTGTATATCAAGATATCAGCTCCATCACGCAAGGGTGTCTCCAGTAGGAAGGGAATGAAATTGAAGAGCCTGAGCCTGCAGGAAAAGGTGAAAGTGCTGGCAAGGATGGATGCAGGTGCGTCCATGCGTGCTATTTGTGCTGAGTTTGATATCAAATCCAGCACATTCTACCCGTTCACTGGTAAGTGTAGTTTTTATGCTTTTACAGTACTGTATTTAAAAAAAAAAAAATTTTTTTTTAAACCCATACATACACAGCGCGCCAAAGCATTGTTCGCGACATCATAACACAGCGCTTCCATACAGGAATTCAGAAAATCTACTCTATGGCAGCCTACTGACTTCCGAGAGAGATATCTTACATATGGCAGCTTGTTTAAGGCACGGGCAGTCCATCAAGACCGTTGAGGAATGTTCAGATGCCACTTGTCAATTATAGACGAAGCATTTAAAAAAGTATCGCCTTCCTTCCCGCGAGTAATTTGAACAGACCCGCATTGGTATGACAATCATTGTTTTCATAATGAGTGGCAAGAAAGCCCTAACAAAAGAGCAAATTAAAGTTATTGTATCTCTACACAAGGCAGAGAGGCCAGTGTAAGAAATATCAAGGATTGTGGATGTTACGAGGAGATGTGTGCATAAGTGGGTGGAAAGTTTCACGGTGGGTTGCATCGTCGCGACAGCCGCGACACCAGAACATTATAAGTGGCCAGGGCGAGGATGTAAAAGTCATATCGCAATATTTTTCTTGCTCTTAATTGAGGATGGGCATCCACTTGACGTTTCATGACATTTAGGGTGCTTGCTGATGTTTTACACCCTCGCCCTGGCCACTTATACTGTTATGGTGTCGTGGCTGTCGCGACAATGCAACCCACCGTGAAACTTTCCACCCACTTATGCACACATCTCCTCGTAAAATCCACAATCCTTGATATTTCTTCCACTGGCCTCTCTGCCTTGTGTAGAGATACAATAACTTTAATTTGCTCTTTTGTTAGGTCTTTCTTGCCACTCATTATGAAAATAATGATAGTCATACCAATGTGCGTCTGTTCAAATTACTCGCGGGAAGGAAGGCGATACTTTTTTAAATGCTTCGTCTATAATTGACAAGTGGCATCTGAACATTCCTCAACGGTCTTGATGGACTGCCCGTGCTTTAAACAAGCTGCCATATGTAAGATATCTCTCGGAAGTCAGTAGGCTGCCATAGAGTACATTTTCTGAATTCGCATATGGAAGCGCTGTGTTATGATGTCACGAACAATGCTTTGGCGCGCTGTGTAGACCACTGTATACCTGGACTGCGCACGGAATATCGGCCTGTCGCACAAGGGGCTGAAGTCGGAGGGCCGCTCGGATTCATATATATATATACGGATCATATAGACTGGTTTATCAGTATATATGATATACTGTAATCTTTGTAAATGTTTGTTCTATAATATTATCAAATAAAAAACAGTAAAACACGCTAAAGAAATGCCATTACGAGACTGAAGAAATATGCATGAACTTAATATTCACTTCAACTCTTCGCCATTTAAAACTTTGCGAGTCAACTTTTATCATGAAGGGTATCAATAGAAGCGCAATTGTATTAGCTTTCCATTGCTATATATCGTTATCTGATAAATGAATTAGAACCATGCATAAATTAGCGTTAACTAAATAAATAAAATCATCAATCGGGTAATTTTCCCGATTGATGAGGTTATTTATTTAGTTAACGCTAATTTATACATGGTACTAATTCATTTATCAGAAAACGAAATATATAAGTAAATAAATAACATCATCAATCGGGAAAATTACCCGATTGATGATTTTATTTATTTATTTAACGCTAATTTATGCATGGTTCTAATTAATTTATCAGATAACGAAATATAGCAATGGAAAGCTAATAAAATTGTGCTTCTATTGATACCCTTCATGATAAAAGTTGATTCGCAAAGTTTTAAATGGCGAAGAGTTGAAGTGAATATTAAGTTCATGCATATTTCTTCATAGTCTCGTCATGGCATTTCTTTAGCGTGTTTTACTGTTTTTTATTTGATAATATTATAGAACAAACATTTACGAAGATTACAGTATATCATATATACTGATAAACCAATCTATATGATAGTCCATAGACCACTATATCTCTTTGTCGGGCGCCCCGCAGGCCCCTATGCAGCCCCGCAATTCAAAACATTGTCGCGTGAACAGTCCAGGTATACAGTGGTCTATGACCCATACTATCAGAGGAGGACATTGCATAACTCGGCACATTGAATAACTCGGCAAGGGCCAGAGCCCCTATCATGACGAGTTATAAGGGTTTTACTGTACTGTATTTTACGGCTTATAAGACGCTGCATCTTGGAAGACGCACCCTGATTTTGGAAAGAAATTTCTAAGAAAAAAAAACGAAAAAAAAACTTGCCCGATTTTCTGCCCGATTTTTTGACCTTCGATTTTCTGGACCTCCTATTGCCGGATTTCGGATTTCCCGGTCATTGTCTGCCCCTGGACATATTTGGCATGGGCCAAATAATAGAATAGTCCAGGACATTAAAGAAAGAATGGCATTCAAATTTCCCGCGCGGCGAGGTTCCCGGCCGTTAGTTTGAAGATGCTGCCACTAGGGGTCAGGGCGGGCGACACAGCCGCTCGGGGTGAGTATTATCACCACAATGCTTCCCTTTCCCTCTGCCGCTCTCCGCGGCCAAATGCCTCTTCTCCCGGGTCACCTGGACTCGGCGATGCCCCCATCACCTCCATGGGTCAATACCGCAGTGACTTCCCCCCAGCCGTGTACGTATACGGAAAAAGACCCGCGTCCTCGATGTCACCCTCACCCGCCTCCGCCTGAGCCACACGACGCTCACGGCTCACCTGCACCGTCTCCGTCTGTCCCCTGACCCCCACTGCCCCTGATGCAGGAATGTTCCAGAGACCATTGAACACTTTCTGCTGCAGTGTCCGCGCTTCCACTCCCACCGTGTAGTGCTAAACTCTCAACTCCTCGTCCTGAACATCACCACTTTTGACCTGCCCACCCTGCTGGCAGCGGCTGGCGTCCGTCCCTCACGGCAACACGCTGTCCTCCGCCGCACCTGTGCCTTCCTGAAGAAGACAGGTCAGCAACCGCGCCTGTGATAGCATCATAGGACATCACTGGGGCTCATAGTGTTCCCCAAGGGATCCTCGCAGCCCTAAAACAACAACAACAACAATGCCTCCCGTAGTGCCGCCCAAAGACCCAAAATGTACTAGAAAACCAGTACACCTTACTTTTTACCAGATAAAGTCTCTGAATGGCTACACCTCCCAGACTTTCGCAGTTCCCGGACTTTTGGGGTTCCCGGACCAGGCTAACTCCGTAATAGTCCAGAAAATGGAGGGTCGAGTGTACATATTATACTGAGCCAAAAATAATAGACAAAAAGTAAGTTGGAAGGCCTGTGGATCCCGCCAACTCCTGTGGAATATTTACCTAGTTGTCTAATAACGCATACAGACACACTATCACCGTCCGGTTGCCCCCTCACCATTTAGGAGGTTAGGTTAAGGTTCGGTTCTGTTAATAATCTTGCCAGGGGGTCTAGGGGGGCAGAGCCCCTTTGTTAAGGAGCTAGGTTAGGTTCGGTTAGGGTAATAATCAGTGTTGTAGGTCTCGAGACTGGTCTTGGTCTCGAGACCAGTTTGATGTACATGGTCTTGATCTTGGTCCCGAAGCTTCTGGTCTCGGAGTTTGGCTCGAGACCACGTCGAGACCAGGATTAAAAAGTGCATCGCGGCGTGGGGAAGGTCTGTATTTATTATCATACACGGAGAAAAATCATGGCTCTTTCGATTCACGGCGCGCCATACAGCGTTGTACTGTCTATAGATACTGCCTGACTAGCTCTATGGTGATGATGCATGAGCTGAGCCCTGCGAGCGCTGATAGAGTGCGTGCAAGTCGAGAGAACATGCATGACGTGGCCATTCTCGCAGTGATAATCTCCGTTTGCACCCCGCATGTTTGCAGCTCTGTTCACCTCCGTGTACTTCATATATGTGTAGGCCTATGCAATCCCCGCACCCTTCGCACATTTACACCACAGGCTTAGCTAGCTCGCTTGGAAAACGTAACCACAAAAATTGCTATTTTCCTATGTTTGTTTCTTCATGCCAACGAAGCAATGAAAGCAGAAATATTTGACCTAGATGTTAAGTTGTTCACATATATAAAATGTTGTACATATATTTCTTCCCTTATACGTTACCCTTACCCCCCTTCTACCAGAGCTCGTTAGTCGTTACATCGAGCACATCTGGCAGCAGAATTGCCAGGTGCACAAACCACAAAATATACTTTTGGCATTCACACTTTACCTTTTTGGCATTTTCAATTTTTCATCATAAAAAAATGAAATTCAATTGATGAATACTTCTAACAAATTCCAAAATTTGTTGAGTAGTTTCTGGCAAGAAATACAACACTTAGCAGGACCTGGCAACTCTGTCTGGCAGTGACATAGGACGTCGGACAGTGAGGTGTACTGGACTAGTCTCGCTTAGTTTCCGTTCGCACACCGGAATGAGTAATCATGTCGGCATCTTCAGCAGTTATCAAATTTGCGTTCAAGGACCACAAGGAGTTTTTTTATAACAAACACGGAAACCAGAAGCACACAGCAGTTTGTACTTTCTGCAAGCAAAGCATCACAGACAAGGCTGGCACAACGTCGGCTTTTATCAAGCTTGCGGCGATCCCATCCGAACAACTTAAGTCGTGTTTTTGTCGTCCAAGCACCATCTTGGATACGAAGACCGTTTTTTGTCGCAATTGAAAAAGGATTGGTTTCTGCGACAAAAACACAACAAGCTTGGTAGGAGCCGAAATAATAATCAATGCAAAACATTGCAAACAATATCACAAAGTAGTATAACACACATTTCAGCAAGTGTTATTGGATTGGGATTCGTAATCCAAGACGGTGCTTGGACGACAAAAACACGACTTTAGGACAATACAATTTAGTATTTACACAGTACAATAAACCCTTCATGCTCGCGGGGGTTAGGGAACAGAGACACCCGCGAGTATCGTAAATCCGCGAGCATGACATTAGTCATTCATTTACCCCATATTTTTTTTTTTTTTATTTTTTTTTTATTACATCACAAAGGACTGGCCAAGGGCACAACAAAAATGGGTAACACAAAGCCCGCTTAGTTGCCAGTCCCTATAAAGAAGACAGTAAGAGAATAAAATAAAAACAGAGGGGTGAGCCAATTTAGTTCGGGAGGTGTCTTGTTGCTCTTCTTTTGAAAAGATTTGAGTCATAGGAAAGTGGAAAAATAGAAACAGGAAGAGAGTTCCAGAGTTTACCAGTGAAAGGGATGAAAGAGTAAAGATACTGATTAACTCTTGCATGAGGAAGATGGACAGAATAGGGATGAGAATGAGTAGAAAGTCTTGTGCAGCGAGGCCGCGGGAGTGGGGGAGGCATGCAGTTAGCAAGTTCAGAAGAGCAGTGAGCATGAAAATAACGGTAGAAGAGAGCAAGAGAAGCAACATTGCGACGGTGATTTAAAGATTGAAGACAGTCAGTCAGAGGAGAGGAGTTGATGAGACGAAAAGCTTTTGACTCAACCCTGTTTAGGAGAGCTGTATGAGTGGATCCTCCCCAAACATGTGAGACATACTCCATACATGGGCGGATAAGGCCCCTGTAGAGAGCAAGCAATTGGGAGGGGAAAAAAAAAAAAAAAAAAAAAAAAAAAAAAAAAAAAAGGGGGGGGGGGCGGGTTGAAAACCCGTGAGTAATCAAATCCGCGAGCCTGAAACCCGCGACCATGAAGGGTTTATTGTACAGACCAAAAACATTCAGATAATAGTCATATTTATACAAAATATTTTTATATGCCTGTTCTTGGTCATGGTCTGTTTCGGAGGGTCTGGTCCTGGTCTTGCTCTCGGAGGGTCTTGGTCTTGGTCTCGGAGGGTTGGTCTTGGTCTTGGAAGGTCTGGTTTTGGTCCTGGTCTCGAAGGGTCTGGTCTTGGTCTTGGTCTTGGTCTCGGAGGGTCTGGTCTTGACTACAACACTGGTAATAATCCTCCCGGCAGGGCGGGACAGAGCGGACCACTCGGCGGCTGGCGAGCGAATGCGAGAAGGGGCATACTTGTTTACGTACAATTCTGTTACTTCCTTTTTTTCTGAGACACTGACTATTGTTTCCTAGCCAAGTTTTTGTGCTTTTTCTGATGAAGATACATTGTTATCAATCGAAACGGCGACCCTAGGATTTGGTGATGAAAAAAAAACCTTTAACTTTATAACTTTTTAACAGGTTTCTGGAAACTAAAAATATCTCCATCTGAAAAAGCACCAATTTCTGGCCAGGAAAATTTAGTCAGTACCTTAAAAAATGACCACGCAGTCCTCGTCCATTTACAGGGAGGTCCCGAAGATACGAGCAGTTAGGTTCCACCTGGCATACTCGTAAAGCGAAATCTCGTATAACGAAACACATAACTAATGGTAAAATATAGGTTTGGTTCCAGGACCCCATCAATTAAAAAAAAAAAAAAAAAAAAAAAAAAGATGTTTTTCAAGCTAAAATAAACACAACAAACACACAGCGTCTATATTACCCACACTGTACTACCTATTCTGTAGAAAAAGCATTCTGAAAGAGAAAATAGCACACAAAATAACAACTGCACATTAATTAAACATAAAACAGCATAACAAGCAAAAAAGACGTTGTAATGTATGGGACGCCACGTGATACAAGAGAAGGTAGTGTAGCGGTCCCAAGGTTGGGGCCGCACACCTGCTAATTACCCCTAAATGTCAGGCCGCGCCATATGCTTGATTACCCTTAAGGTCACGCCTTGCTAGGGGTGACCTGACTGCGGTCCCAAGGTTGGGGCCACAAACCTGCTAATTACCCCTAAATGTCAGGTCGCACCATATGCTTAATTACCCTTCAGGTCACGGCTTGCTAGGGGTGACCTCACTGGGGTCAACCAAATACCCCTTTGTCCAGCCCAGGAGTGGTAGGGCACGCATTTTGAGCTTGATAATTTTACTCACCCCAGTCTGAATGTCGTATCATTGGATTTTCGATCTCGTATATTGAAAATAGACCATAATTTACACATCTCGTATCATCGGATTCTCGTATACCGAATGCTCGTATAACGGGACCTCCCTGTATAACGACTTAACATTCAATGTTTCTCTTTTTTCCTGATCACTTTTCTTTTATGACGTTTTTAGGGCCAGGGGGTTAATAACAGAGTTACGGGTAAGCTGTAAGATATTAGCAGCGGCGGGAGGGGCATGCCGGAAATGTGGTGGACCCACCATATTTCCAGCCTGTCACCAGTGTCAGTGTGAGCGACTTTAGGCCGCTCAAGCTCACACTGACACTGGTGACACCTTGTGGCAAGTCTTCAAATCTTTTGAACCCCAGCCAATGACGAAGGTGATATAAAGCCAATCATGTTTCAGTATTTCATATCACCCTCCTCAGAGACAGAGACAGGTGTGAGACAGATGAGAGACAGGTGTGCTAAACCCCTGGCAGGGCAGGGGACCCCTGGTAGGAAATCAACAGCTTTTGTGAGGATGAAAAAGCCTCGATCGACTTTCTTAGGGCACACAGGCCCGTACCGAGAGTCATGATGAAGGTTGAGCGACGACCTTCGTCGACTGAAGAAGGTTACCATAAAATGGATATTTTTCAGAACGCAGAGCAACGACAACGGTCGAAGGTCGGCACGAAGACACGGGGGTACCCCCGTCTTCGTGCTGACCTTCGTCGCTGCTCTTCGTTCCGAAAAATATCCCTTTTATGGTAACCTTCCTCAGTCGACGAAGGTCGTCGCTCAACCTTTATCATGACTCTCGGTATGGGCCACAGTGTTATACCTACTGAAGTAGAGTGCCCTAAGTGTAAAAAACCCTGTGTTTATCAGGAAAAAAGCGTTTGGCATTACTATAAGATAAGGTAGATACGTTGAGTTTGGGTGCATTTCTTACTACGGCAGAAAGGCCTCAAGAACTATTTACATTCGGCTTAGGTTAGGGTAAGATTAAGGTTAGGTTAAGTTAGGTTAGGTTAAGGGGATCGTCCGGGGGTATTTTATTTATCAGCGGATTTTGATTATTTTACTATATGTTATGTATATCTATAGTGTAATAATTATAGCTAAGTTTCAGGTCATTTGACGCATACTTTTTTTTTGTGCTAATATAATTTCATTTTATGGAAAAGATTAAAGTCCTTATTTTGCTGATATTTCTTTACAAATTTTGATGGGAAAAATCTCAGAGGTAGTTTATAGAATTACTGAAAAAATCGCTAAGCCAGAATTTTTTTTTTCTTTTATTTTAGTGAGATAATTTTGTTTTATTTTGCCTTGTCTAGAAAATAATTTCAATTTCTGAGATGATTATCCTTCAATTATGAAAGGTGTCTTATACAAAATGGCGCATTTTCTTTTGTCTTTCTAATGATGTCTAGTCCATTCCAATCCTCCAAATAGTGACGGAGATATTAGGAGAAATATCAGAACTTTAGTGGTTTTGAGATATTGGCCTTTAAATATATTGTTTCTTTTCTTTGACTTTGTGCCCATATGAGGAGCCCCAACATGTAAATATTTATTATGCATCAATCTTGATGCATTCTATGGCATTCACATGGCATTCTAAAGTCTATAAAGTGTATCTGGAACCTGGTTCTATTGAAAGGTATTATTTACCCGAACGCGAAAGTATCAGGCAACACCACTTCTCTCATTTTCGCCAGGTTTTCATAATTTAAAAACCTCCGGGTACACGACTTTCCCCATAATGCCCTGCATAAAGTGCAGGAAGGTATGTAAGAGCTATGTGCAAAAAACCCATCAAAAATGCAATAAGCAGCAAAGGCATAACAAAAAGCAACAAGCAGTTCCAATCCCTGTTTTGTCACAAATGTTGAGGCTTTCATTCAGGGCCTCAGCTCACACTATTTATACGCCCCTCAGCAGAGTTGCCAGGTAGTCTCCAGATACCATTTGGGAGCAATTTCTCCTATTTGTAGTAAAAAATATAGTCCCTTCGTTGACTAAAATGCGCAAACCACGTTATGCAGAGCGTATCGGGGGGGGGGGGGGGGGGGGTTAGAAAAAGAGCTATAACTCATTCATTTTTGCGATTTTGCTGTAAAATTTTGTCATGTACAAGAGGAAAGGTGCTGGAGCCTGGAGATTTTTTTCTTCTGAATACAGTAGGGTCCAACATAGAACGAGAAATTGGTTGATAACCAAGGTCATTCTATGTGAATTCGCTCTATGTGAAACGACACACACACATGACACACACAGCTGTCAGCTGTGTGTACAGACAGATGCGCTCAAGAAGGCTCCTAACACAACTGGCTATTGTGACTGGCTGCTGTGGCCAAACAAGGACGCAGAGGACCCAAAAAGACCTTGAGTACTTACAGGTGAGAGCTGTGCAGTTAAATAGTCTCGTCTCCAAATGATTAGCCTAAAAAGTGAAAAAAATAGGAAGTAAACAAAGATGGAAGATCCCGCCATGACACCTTTTGACGGTTTTGATACCAAAGAAAAAAACATATTAAGGCTGAAAACGAATCAGAGAAGAGTCATAATGCTAGAAAATGTAGTTCACGAATTGATGGATAAACTAGAGAAGATGGAAAAGAAAGTGTTCAGATAAATAATACTATATTGAAAAATAGAGTGCATGAACTAAATCATAAAGAAGACGATGAAAAGGTAGTGGAAATGCACGCAGAAATTAATGCAGTACATAAGAAATGGAAAATGACACAAGAGGAAATGAAAGATGAAAGAAAGACATGGAAGATAGAAAAAGAAAAAGACCAAGAAAGCTTACATCAGATAATAGAAGATCAAGAAAATGAAAAGAAAAATCTGAGCAAAGAAATAGTAAAAGTAATCAAACAAAAGGAAAATTTACTTAGAGATACGGTGAACAAAAAGAAATGTGTCATCATTTTTGGTCTCAAAGAAAAAGTGCTGCCCAAGAAAAACATAAGAGAAGGGGAAGAAAAGAAAGTGTCAAAAGAAATATTTAAAGTAGTAGAAAAAAATACGGAGATAGAAGAAGAAAAAGAAGAGATACATAGGTTAGGCAAATATGAGGAGGGCGGGGCCCGCCCCTTAAAAGTTAAGTTTAGGTCACAAAATACAGCACAAGATATATTGTCTAAGGCATGGAAACTGGCAAAGACAGAAGAATATAAGAAAATATGGATAAGAAAAGATATGAATGAGGAAGAAAGAGCTAGATTGAATGTACTGTTTAAAGAAGCCAAAGAAAAAAACGAATTGAGAACGGAAGAGGAAAAACAGAAATTCTATTGGAGAGTTTTAGACCAAAAACTGAAGAAGTGGTATCTACAAGAGAAAGAGTAAGAGAAGACAGTTCAAAGGAAAATGAAAAAGGATGGCAGGTATCGTACACAAATATAAATGGGCTAGTGTCAACATTAACAGAAGTAAACGATTACCTGAGAGCCAAGAAACCAGACATATTGGGTTTAGTAGAAACAAAGCTGAGTGATTCTGAGGATGTGCCAGTTGGGGAGGGTCAATATAATGTATGGAGGTGAAACAGAAATCAGAAAAAGGGAGGTGGTGTAATGGTTTTAACAAGGAAGGATGTGGTACTTGTGGTAGTAGGGAATGTGGAAAAAGGAGAACGTATGGCAGAGGTGTTGAAGGTAGAGTTGGTGATGAAAAAAGGAAGAATAAGAGACTTAGTACTCGTATACGTTCCACCTAAGACAAATTCTTGGGGGAGAGAAGAGTATGGAGACATGATAAGAGACACAAGCAAATGTTTAAAGAATACGATGGAAAATTGTGAGAGCATAATTTTGTTGGGAGATCTTAACTGCAAAGAAGTTTGCTGGGAAGAATGGTATACTGAAGGAGGAGAAAACTCATGGGGTGGTATATTGTTGGATTTGGTAATGAATAACATCATGACTCAGTGGATTAAAGAGAATACAAGATTCAGAGGTAGCGAAGAACCATCAAGACTAGATCTACTATTGACAAAAGAACTGGAAATAATTAGTAAAGTAAATTATCACTGCCCACTTGGAAAGAGTGACCATGTACTTATTGAATTTGAAGTAAATGATAGCAAAAAAGAGGGGAGAAGAGAAGAACACAAGAAAGGAAGATACAATTATGGAAAAGCAGACTTTGACTGATTAAGAACATTTTTCGGCGAGACAGACTGGAGTAATTTCCATGCAACAAGGAGTACCCAGAAAAAATGGGATGAGTTCATCCGAATTTACACAGAAGGAATAAATAGTTATGTTCCAAGGATAGTTATCAGAGAAAAGAAAAAGAATGAATGGTTTAACAGAAAATGTGAATTAGCAAGACTAGAAAGACTGGTTTGCTGAAGTGGATGGAAGACTTTTTGAGCAACAGGGAGATGAGAACAGTAATAAAAGATCAGAAGTCAGAATGGTGCAGTGTGATAAGTGGAGTTCCTCAAGGATCAGTATTGGCCCCAGTGATGTTCTTGGTCTATGTAAATGATATGACAGAGGGAGTAAACAGTTATATGAGTTTATTCGCTGATGATGCTAAATTACTAAGAAAAGTAGAAAGTAAAGAGGACTGTGAGGATTTACAAAAGGATCTAGATAAGATTTTCAGATGGAGTCAACTATGGCAAATGGAGTTTAATGCTAAAAAGTGTAAAGTGATGGGAGTGGGCAGTAGCAAAAAGAGACAGAGAGGAAAGTATTCGATGGGAAATGAATGGATAATCAAAACAAAGGTCAAAAAAGATCTGGGAGTATGGATTACGGATAATTTGTCACCTGAGAAGCATATAAACAAGATCACAGGAGATACATATCAGTTGCTGAGGAAAATAAAAATGGCATTCAAATACAGGAGAACCTCGTTTAACCGGCATTTAAAACAACGGCAGCCTCAAAACAACGGCACTAATCGACCCAGGCTTTTTTTTTTTTTTTTTTTTTTTTTTTTTTTTTTTTTTTTTTTTTTTTTTTTTTTTTATCTCTCCCACTGATAAACTCTGGAACTCTCTTCCTGTTTCTGTTTTTCCACTTTCCTATGACTTACATCTTTTCAAAAGAAGAGTAACAAGACACCTCCCGAACTAAATTGGCTCACCCCACTTTTTTATTTTATTCTCTTACTGTCTTCTTTATAGGGACTGGCAACTAAGCGGGCTTTGTGTTACACATTTTTGTTGTGCCCTTGGCCGGTTCCTTATGATGGGGGGAAAAAAAAAAAAAAAAAAAAAAAAAAGGGATTTTGGCCGATTCCATAAGAGTAACTCTCAAAACAACGGCAAAATGAGTTATCCGGCATGCGCTCCCCCCCGAGGGTGCCGGATAAACGAGGTTCTCCTGTATATGGATGAAGAGATGATAAAGAAATTGATAACATCCTTGATTCGATCAAGGTTGGAATATGCGGCAGTGATTTGGTCACCACATAAAAAGAAGGATATAAGGAAGATTGAGAGAATACAAAGAGCAGCCACAAAAATGGCTCCAAAGCCTGAGAGATTTACCATATGAGGAAAGACTTTCAAGACTCCCAACTCTTGAGAAAAGAAGAGAAAGGGGAGATTTTATAGCAGTGTATAGAGCATCAATGGGTCTGGAAAAAATTGATAGAGAAGATCTGTTTGTGTGGGATGATAGAAGTGCAAGAGATCATGAGAAGAAATTGAAAAGGACAACATGCAAGAGGGACATAAAAAAATACAGCTTCCCGTATAGAAGCATAGAAGCCTGGAACAACCTTGATGCAAAAGTGATTAATGCAAGAAGTATTCAGGACTTCAAAGGCAGGCTGGATAATAGTAGATTTGGAGACGGGACAGTACGAGCATAGCTCTTTTCCTGTATGTTACAACTAGGTAAATACAACTAGGTAAATACATAACCTATGGGAAAAATTAGACGACAGTGACATCACAATGCGCATCTACGTCACGTCACCTGACGTTCTGTACGATATTTCGGCACTCTATATGAGAACTAATCGGATTTGCCCTACTTTGATGGCAGAATCGTTCTATATGATCACATTTGTTCCTAACGAAAATTTTGGAATAATATTTTAGGTCGTTCGTTCTATAAGAGAAAGGTTCTATGCAAACATGTGTTCTATGCGGGACCCTACTGTATTTAGATATTTTTTTTAAATGATAGAAAATTCATGGCTGACGATCCCCTCAAGGTTTAGGTAAGATTTGGTTTAGTTTAATTTTTTTTAAGGAAAATTTGTTTTCTTGTGTTTTTGATGTGCTTTGATTGATTTTGGACCTAATATATACTGCAAATATCTCTTTTTGATGTTCCCTCTCCCAAAACACCCGGTTTCCCACTGGTTTCCTAAGTTTGTAGGGGGGGAGGGGGAACTCAGAAATTGGTGCCTTACCTCAGAAATGAATTAGTTGAATCACATCACAAAACACCAGAAAAACTAATTTTCCTGCAAAAATTACTTGAAAACCTCTTTCTGCAAATTAACTGGTTCTTTTTCATTTTCTTGTGATCTGTATTTACCTAGTTCTGATATACGGGAAATGAGTTATACTCGTGGGGTCCCGTCTCCTTGTCTCAATTGGTCAATTTTAGCTTTAATCATTGTAATAGTGTTCAATCTTATCTCAGTGTCCGAGGGACTATGGCCTTGGCTTCCGACGCCTCCTCACCCCATTCTTTTAACTAACGCTCGGCTAAACTATTAATTTATTTATATGCTTGCTTGTGTAATATTATGTTCACTTGTTATATTTTTTCTTATTTCTGTCAGTTTATTGCTTTGGGAAAAATATTCGCATATTCGCAAACAACTACGAGTTTGAGTGCGAATGCGATTGCAGGGACAGATATTGAAAAATATGGCGAATATTCGCAATTACGAATGCGAAAGTGAATATTTGGTCCATCACTAGTTTGGAGGCTTACTAGATGAAACGGTACAGTCTGTTCATGCATGCGGCGAGGACATTGAGATCTTGGAAAGTTTTATATACCTTGGTAGCACAGTTCATAATGACGGCGGGTCACGTCAAGAAGTCTTACGGTGGATTGGCATAGCCCACGGTGTTATGGACTCCAAGCCCTATCTACTCCCGCGCTGTTGATTCTACTCTGCATTTTTCAACGTCGTTCATTAGGCTTCCAACTCAACAGGAACTAAGTGATTCACGGAGAGATTCCACAGAGCGCCTAACTTCTGATCTTTCTATAATTTCTGATTGGGGCAAAGCAACTCCAACTCTCTTTGAAATTCCCTAAATAAGTGGAATATGTATATCAGTTTTCCATAAGAAATTATAAAGAATAATGCCTTTGAGGTCAGGAGGTGCGCTATGTTTGCCTTAAAGTAATCGTCCAGACCATTTTATCATTCCTGATTTTATGTAGTTAGAGTATAGCCATTATCGAGTGTATCAACAGTATGTTGTCACTTTTTGTATCCAGTCAGCCGTTTTTTAATAATCTCCAATCAAAATCTGTAAATTCCCAGAGCTTCGAAAACGCTGCTGGCAACTGGCAGACGATGCGCCACGGCTCGGTGACGTCACTGTAGGTGGTCTCCTCTTCCCGCGCTAATCCAGAAGCACGTAAACACAAGAGATAAATGTAGTACTTGAAGAATTTTGGGTGTTTCTGATTTTTTTTTTTTGCGATGTGGTATACACATGCATCCTTTATGGGTGCAGCAAGAAAGCTGTGCCTTTCCAGAGAAGTTTGCACACGTATCAGACCAATAGGCGAGAAATGTGTAAAAAATGTTGGTGCGTCGGACGGATGTTGGTGCGTTGGGGTGAAGGTAGGGAAACGGGGGTGGATGTTGGTGGTGGGGGAAGGGGATGGGTGTTCGGTGGTGGGGAAAGGGGATGGGAGTTACTGGTGGGGGAAGGGGGTGGGTGTTAGTGGTGGGGGAAGTGGGTGGGTGTTGTGTAATGCCCGGAATTCGGAAGAGACAGGATGGAAGATTCCTATCATACAATTCCCGGGTTATGTCTGTAAGAAGGAAAAAGGTTTCAATCTCCATATGTTGTTCTGGGGCAAGTTGTCACCTAGACCCAGCATAGGGAGGAACAGGTTATTCTTATTATACTAAGGTCCATCAAAACTTTTTTGTTCGCGTAATATTTATCTTTCTATCATTTTTTCTTTCTATCTCCCACTTCTATCTTCCCCCCCCTTCCCCCACTCCCTCCCCCATACACTCAGGATACGAGTCCAAATGCGTGGGACATTTATTTCGCGATCATCGATAACTAGTAGATTCAAAACTTTTCATCCTCCCCTTACCCTCCTGACAGGTCCAGGAACACTCTTAGATTCTTAATGTCCTTCAAGAAAGACACAATAGTGACAAATCACGTTTATAAATGGGTGGGTTAGTCGAGTTAGTTGCTAAATTAAAAGTCGACCAAATTTAATTTTCGACTCCGATACCTCGTCTCTCTAAAAAACGCGTTCATGGGCTTGACCGAAAGGAAATACATTTCTCCCCGGATATTAGAATAAACATATTAAATTCTTCTATATCAAAGTAAAAGAACTGCATTATAGGCAGCCATTTCATATGTATACGAGTTTCATTAGTTAATTAGAGTCATTCGAGGTCTGATAATCCCTTCAGGGGAGGCCGGTCCTAAGGATCCGAACATTCCTTTTTTTCCCGCTTCTCCCAACCTCGGTTTTGTCCTACCACGAGGGAGCCAGTCTCTCACTCACTTCACTCAAGGTAAGACCTCAGTAACTCGCTCTTATTTCCCCCCCCCCCCCCTTCCTTGTTATAATATATCTATCTATATGCTCATATATAGGTACAGTTGTTTAGTTTCATTAACGCATAGGAGACCTGCCCCGTCCTTATAAGTGTTATTAATGGAGTCTCTCACTCACTTCACTCAAGTGAGTCTCTCCCTCACTTCCCTCAGGGTTCCGACGGATGTCTCAGTCTGGAGAAAAACCACGTCACATGGTTTAGTGAACGCGAACAACATTATTACTCTTACATTCCCCCCCCCCCCCTTATATTCTCCATGTATGCCTACAAGTGTTCAGCGGCATGTTGTATACGTAGATGGTAATTCTAAGAATAGGATTCAGTGAGGGAGGTTATGCTCTGGAGAGCTTGCCTGTGCCGGATTAGAGTTTATATATGTGTCTAAGATCTCAAACAAGAGAAATAATATTTCATGATGAATAAATAGGATGATGTTTAAAATATAGTTTCTTGTGTTATTTGTGAAACCCCAGGTGATTATTCCGTGTTATGGAAATACTTCCCCAAGTCTCCAAAAAGAGTTTTCAGCCTCACTCGGTGTAATACTAAATATCCACCCCGACTACCAATAATTCTCATATATTAAAAACGTGCTCAGGGAGTAAAACCATAGAACTACTCGCCTGAGCTGGTGGCAGCATATCCCCTTACTAACCTTAAGTTAATTCCCATTTCAGTAATCTCCGCAGCGAGAAGTGTTCGTACTATAATTCAATAGTGAAGTCATATGACTAATTTCAACTCTCACTTCAGTTGTGACGAGGAGATTTTATTAGTCAATGAAGTATTCTAACAAATTAATGTCATTAACCCAAAGGTGTCAGAACTAACAAAAACCCTGGCACCACAGTTGGTGGTGGGGGAAGGGGATGGGTGTTGGTGGTGGGGGAAGGGGGTGGGTGTTAGTGGTGGGGGAAGTGGGTGGATGTTGGTGGTGGGGGAAGTGGGTGGGTGTTGGTGGTGGGGGAATTGGAGGTGGGTGTTAGTGGTGGGGGAAGTGGGTGTATGGTGTTGGTGGTCGGGGATTGGGATGGATGTTTGTGGAGGGGGAAGGGGATGGGTGTTGGTGGTGGGGGAAGGGGATGGGTGCATATGCATGTTGGTGGTGAGGGTAGGGGATGGGTGCTCGGTGATGGGGGAAGTGGGTGGGTGTTGGTGGTGGAAGGAGATGGGTGTTGGTGGTGTGGAAACGGGGGTGGATGTTGGGGGAAGGGGATGGGTGTTGGTGGTGTGGAAACGGGGGTGGATGTTGGGGGAAGGGGATGGGTGTTGGAAGTGGGGATGTGGGTGGGAACAGGGGTGGGTGTTGGGGATAAAGTAGAGTGAATAATAGCAGATTCTTGAAGGACTCCAGCATCCCCCCCCCCTCTCTCTCTCTCGGTGAACACCTACTCTGACGTCATCAATAATATTCGCGGGCCTGTTGAAGGTATGAAACTTTTTTTTCGCACGCTTTTTACAAAAGTCGTTGTTTTTACGGAAATAAGGCTTGGAAATGATTTATTGTTTGTGGATTAGGTGTTTTGAATGAACATTCAAGATATTTATGCAGAGAAAAAATGGGTGTGGACGATTACTTTAAAGGATGTCAATCACACCCCTTCATCCCTGCTCTCAGCCTCCTGCTCACACAAGCATTGACATCTGGGGGATGTTTGTGAAATGCATTTCATCTTGGCTAATAGTCTATTGTCTTTCTGTCATGTGATTTCTTAAGCCAATCATGATTCATTGTTTCATATCGCCCATGATTTGAAGAAAGAGGCAGCTGTTTTAACTCATTGAGAGATGGCTTGTGAGGGGTGCAGCTATATGGTTCAAGTTATTCTTCAAAAAGGAAGAACTGACTTTAGAATACTTTTAAGAAGCCATGATGTGCTCCCTTCATAAGTCAAGTCCCCTATGTGTGGTTTTAAGCAATCCATCAGGAAATTTCATTGTTCCAACAGCCAATTCAGAATAAGTTGAGTTAGGGGGCTTGATGTGAGGTTTGTTTTAGGTTAGGTTAAGTTCAATTTAGTTAGAAATGCATGCTTCACCACTAGTGTGGGAATTTATGTCACATACATATATTTAATATGAGGTCTTACCTAATCAAAACCCATATTCTATCTCATCCCGACACAATACCCCAGCTAATCAACTAACTAGGATACTTATCGGTGGATAGTAGGGTTGAATTACATAGGCTTGAATTAATACTGCCTGTTCCGTGATCCGAAGTGGTCAGCGCGTGATCTAGACCGCCCGTGAAGGACTGAAGCGGAGGGCTGGAGGCGATGTGCTGGGCGTCAAGTGGTTCATCAAAACCATCACGGCGCGGTGTTTATAGGCACTGATACGTCTAGGAAGCTATTCAGGCTTAATAGACGCGGCACTGATATTTGCTATGTCGCTAAGACAAGTCCTATTGGTTTAACACTATATGTACAAAATGAACGTACAGGGAGGTCCCGAAGATACGAGCAGTTAGGTTCCACCTGGCATACTCGTAAAGTGAAATCTCGTATAATGAAACACATAACTAATGGTAAAATATAGGTTTAGTTCCAGGACCCCATCAATTTAAAAAAAAAAGAAAAAAAAGACATGTTTTTCAAGCTAAAATAAACTATAGCAAACACGACAAACACTCAGCGTCTATATTACCCACACTGTACTACCTATTCTGTAGAAAAAGCATTCTGGAAGAGAAAATAGCACACAAAATAACATAACTGCACATTAATTAAACATAAAACATGCATAACACTCACAAGTACATAGTACTGTTGTGTGGGGAGAGAGGAAGCTGGCACGTAGCCAGCTGAGAGTCCCTGTTTAGCCTCTCCGAGGCTCGAGAGAAAACAGGGGTGACTGCGTTTGCAGGGATGACTGGGTTAGAGTTCTTCCTCCTCCCCTTGATCACTTGGGCCCCCTTCACACATTCCATAATCGAACCACAAAAGCGCCAACAATGCAGTGCGCAGCGCCGTCATGGTCCTGGCTATGGGTCCATCGTGACCAATCGTGACGTTCGTGACGCGCTCGGCCGAGGCCACGAAAAGTTAGTGCGTGCATTGAAAAATCGGGAAGCTCCCCGATTTTCGTACCCAACGCAGCGGTATCGTAAGTCTATCGTGACGCTATCGTTATCTATGTAGCAGCTTCGTGACACTATCATGATCGTCATATGTTTATCGTGACGATAAGAAATCGTTATGCGCTCATTCATCCCTGCCTTCCCCCCCTTTTTTGCACCCCCTTCCTCCTTCCCCCCCTTTCTCATTCACCTCCACCCACCCCCGACTCCACTTCCCCTACTCCCACCACCACGTGATAACACTCCCCCCCGACTACCTTCCCCTACTCCCACCACCACATGGTGACACTCCCCCCTCGACTACCTTCCCCCTACTCCCACCATCACGTGATGACACTCCCCCCGTGACTCCCTACCCACTACTCCCATCAGCACGTGGTAACACCCCCACCAACACCACGCCTTCTCCACCCCCCCCCATTTCCCCACCAACACCAACAGCCCCTTCTTTATTACAACCCCCGTCCCCCGTTTCCCCCCTTTTCCCATCACCAACACAACCCTGTTTCTCCCACTTTCATCTCTATAGTCCCCCTTCCTTCTTCATCACCATGGCAACCCCCACCCACGTGTGGGACTAGCTCTTGACGCTATCGTGGTACGTTCATGGCACCGTCATGGCACTGTCGTGGTTATCGTAGCTCTATCGTGACGACAAAATGACCGTTTATTTTCCATTCGTGACATAGTCTTACAGCTGTCATGACTCCATTGTGACCATCTTACAACCGTCATGACACATACGTACAGGCAGCGTGACATTGTTGTGAGGCTATCGTGGTCTGCGTTTTTCGTGGTTAAATTTCACGATAGCGTCAATAATCAAATTGGTGGCGCTATCGTGGTTCGATTATGGAATGTGTGAAGGGAGCTGGGGAAGAGGAAAGATCCTTTGTGCTGCCGCGTGATACAATAGACTCGAGAGGGTAGGGTAGGTAAGGGACAAGGGAGGGGTGCGCAGACCTCTTCCACTGCCCACAAACTCGTCTTTGCACATCTGAATCATTGTACATCGTCCAGAGATGTGAATTTTTGTAGGCCACATTGTCATACCGAGCCACCAGAATTATCATATTTTCAGATTGATTATCGTACAACCATAGGTAAAATCATATAGTCAGTAAATGACTTTATAATTTTATTAAATAACTTGTAATTTACTTTAGTAAATAACTTGGTCATTTTACTCACCCCAGTTTGAATGTCGTAGCATTGGATTTTCGATCTCGTATATTGAAAATAGACCCTAATTTACACATCTCGTATCATCGGATTCTCGTATATCGAATGCTCGTATAACGGGACCTCCCTGTATGTACAAATCTCTTCATTATAATCAGAGAAGAGATATTCACTCGATAGAGGTGTAGAGTGAACTGATAGTATATTAGATGTTACTCCGCGAGGGTCTGGAAAAGTACTGACTTTCCGTGAGCTGCCAGCAGCGGCCACCACAAATTCCACGTGTCACCTTTCGGTAGCAAGCAGGTGGACCGCCACGATTGGTGCAAATTTAAAGTATGGCAGCCCATGAGTAGCCGTTTCAAATTAAGGTGCAAATGCTTAATAACCACTGGGAATATTAATTTATATTATCCCAGTACTTATCATTTACTTAAATTACCTTAATTATACCCATTACCATTATAATTATATATTTACATTCCTATACGCACCCCTTTGATGAGCAGACAATAACTCCCTCACTAGGGGGGGGGGGGGGAAACAAACCACCACTACCAATTATGAGAGGGTGGTTGGTGGATAATTTCCACAACTAGTATAGCAGGTTAGACATGAGGTTAGATTTAGTTAGAAATACGCACCGATGGCGGGGCCATAGGTTGCAGCTGGCAATCACTTCACCTCATAAAAACATCACGGGTACTTCACTCTTGTAACTTAAGTTAGGTATTAAAGAGGATGAAACTTTTTTTTATATATAGTTTTTTATCTGTTTTGTATTAATTTGCCATCTATTTTCCTTGTAAATCAATAGTTTTTCAACAGGGGGGGGAAGGGGTATCGAAAAAAAGCTTGTGAAGGTTAGGTTACGTCCTAGGTTAAGAAGTGAAATAATATCAGGTAATATTCTAGCATCCTTACCTGTGCTTATTATAGGTATTTTTTCCTCAAAACTTTCACAGAACCCTTCATATACATATATAACATTAAGATAAAGTGTAGAGGTAGAAATGCCCAGTTTACTCTTTATGGTAACTTACAAGATGAAACATGTATAGGTTAGATTAGGTTAGTTTAGGAAAGGTTTAGATAAAGGTTTGGTTAGGCGTAGGTTAGGTTTTGGTCAAATTAGTAGGTTAAATTTGTGAATAATATTGTGTGGCCGGCTGCATAGGCTATTACCCAAGTCTAGAAAGGATCGCCTTTTCCAGGTGAAGACGTTTGGCTGTAGCTTCGAAACTAACCATAGGACTTTCTCGAAAATACCCTCTTTGTGATTCCCACACAAAGTTACCATTGAATCGATAAGGAAACTAAACCTAACCTACCCGTAACCTAACCTGACGTGTTCAAGAGTAAAGTAGGCAAACCTTTCCAGACTTGGGTAATATGCTGGCCGGCTGGTCATACAGAATTGTACTTTCCTTACCATATACTTTACGTTTGTTAACTTCTATGCACATGCTTGTATAATTGTTGATTTCAAGCTTTTCTTTTTTCATGTCAGAGTGAGTCATCTCAACAGGAGATATGGCTGAAGGAGGGCAGGCAGCAGTGGTCGCCCGCCTGGAACAGCTGTACCATGAATACAACAAGCTTTCTCGCCTCCTCAGATCACATTATAACACAGGTTTGCTTTCCTTCTTTCTTTTTTTTCTTGTTCCTTGTCGTACTCCTTGTTCAGATTTCATGCTAAAATTTACCATATGGACCAGTTAAGGACCAAAATTGTGACTTTTACCTGCATGGAACGTTAATAGGCACCCATTGCTAAATCAATCAGTCATAGGTCAGACAGAAATACTAGTGGGAAAGCCACTAAAGTTTTTTTACCGTCATTTCAAGGTCATTTTCTGGCCCAAAACGGTCAAATTTCAAAGTCATCCAAATATAGTCATGTTACATATCAAAAGAAAAGTATGGAAGAGACAAACAGTTTGGTGCTATATTTAAGTCAGAATATTGATATCAGAAGTAGGTCATGTAGGTCAAAGTCTATCCTAGTATTTCAGTCTGACCTATGACTGATTGATTTAGAGTGGGTGCCGGCTTTTAACATTCCTGCGGGTAAAAACATTTTGTAAACGTTTTTACTTCTTGTCTGGTCTACTTTAGCATTATAACAAATGAATATATTTAAACAAAAAAATAATTATGTGTATGCAATTGGTGCTACAGTTAAGCTTCATGTCAAGTCCAGAAGAATCTCAAGAGGTAACCATACTGTGTTTCATCTTGAGAAACTGAAGGACTTGACATGTGCTCATGAGTATGCGGTGGCAGTCTCGAATCGGTTTGATGTGCTCGGTGCTCTCGGGGACCCTGTAGAACTGTGGGATACCTTCAAACGTGAAATTCTACAGGCTGCCAAGGAGTGTATTGGGGAGCGCCCGAGGTCAAGACGTGGTTTTGTCTCGACGGAGACGCTGGAGATAATCGAGGAGAGACGCGCTGCCAGGCTGGCTGGGAACCGGGACCAGCACAGGGCTCTGTCACACCGGACTAGAACCCTCCTGAGGAGAGACAAGGAGAGGTATGTCAGGAGTCTCGCTGAGGATGTCGAGGGTCATTTGAACGCTAATGACCTCCGACCCGCCTACCGAGCCCTGAAGAAGCTCCGTTCCAAGCCTCCTTCTCGGGCGAGTGCTATTCGAACAGCAGATGGGCGCCTCGTGTCGGACATGGATGGGCAGATAGCTCGTTGGGCTGAGTACTTTGGGCAGTTGTTCACGGTGGACCCTCCAACTGAGCAGCTTCACACCACTGGGTTATAGGCAGTGGATGCCGATCCTCCCATTGACGAAAGCGCACCCTCTCTTGACGAAGTCAGAGAGGCAGTAGCAAAGTTGAAGGGTGGAAAGGCAGCTGGTGTTTGTAATATCAGTGCAGAGCTCCTCAAAGCTGGGGGTGAGGCCATGATCCGCGGGTTGCATGCTGTCCTGACTGCCGTGTGGCAATCGGGTACCATTCCTCCTGACTGGAAAAGGGGGCTGGTCGTCCCTATCTGGAAAGGGAAAGGGGACCGTCAGGACTGCAACAATTACCGCGGTATTACACTGCTCAGCGTACCAGGCAAGGTGCTTGCCCATCTATTGCTGACACGAATTCGCAGTCATCTGGTGAAGCATCAGAGACCTCAGCAGTCTGGGTTCACGCCTGGTAAGTCAACAACGGACCGTATCCTAGCGCTTCGTGTCCTGGTGGAACGCCGACGTGAGTTTCGACAGGGGATGCTTGCAGCCTATGTTGATCTCAAGAAGGCGTTTGACTCAGTGCATCTTGAGTCACTCTGGGATCTTCTGCAACTTCGAGGGATTCCTGCAAGGACTATTGGTTTGATAACTGGTCTGTATCCTGGGACTGAGAGTGCTGTGAAGTGTGGGGCAGGTGTATCCAGCTTCTTTCCTGTGAATACAGGAGTGAGGCAAGGGTGCGTCCTTGCCCCATCACTTTTCAACGCTTGTATGGACTGGGTATTGGACAAGGTTGTAGATCAAAGTGATTGTGGAGCATCTGTCGGCAACACCAAGATCACTGATCTTGTTTTTGCCGATGATGCAGTAATCTTTGCTGAGTCGCTGGAGGTCCTGGTGATGGCTCTCGAGGCGCTGCACGAGGAGGCAAAGCCTTTGGGGCTTGAGGACTCCTGGCTCAAGACCAAGGTCTAAGTGTTTGGAGACTTACTAGATGAAGCAGTACAGTCTGTTCATGCGTGTGGCGAGGACATTGAGATCTTGGAAAGTTTTACATACCTTGGTAGCGCAGTCCATAATGACGGCGGGTCACGTCAAGAAGCCTTACGGCGGATTGGCATAGCCCACGGTGTTATGGACTCGCTCAGCGGGAGTATTTGGCGTTGTCGGTACCTGTGCAGGAGGACAAAGATCCGGATCTTCAAGTCGCTTGTGATCCCTGTCTTACTCTATGGTTGTGAGACATGGACACTAAATAGTGACTTGAAGAGACGAATCAATGCCTTTGGTAATAAGTGTCTTCGCAGAATCATGGGGTATCGCTGGGATGATTACGTGTCAAATCAGCGATTGCACCATGAGACTGAATCGAGGCCTATTACCTGCATAGTCCGTCAGCGCCAACTTCGGCTATATGGGCATGTGGCACGCTACCCTGAAACCGATCCTTCCCATCGGGTTGTATCTGTAAGAGACAATCCGGCGTGGAGGAGGCCAAGGGGGCGCCCACAAGGCTCGTGGCTGGGGCAAGTTGATGTTTCTTGTCGAGAGCTGCTTGGTATGGGAAAGGAGCCTGCATGGGAACTCGCGCGTGGTGACCCCCGGGAGTGGTGTCGTAGGGTGGGCGAGGTGACGCGCCCCCCGGCGTATGCCCCCAATGATTGATTGATTGAATTGGGGGAGGTGTATCCAGCTTCTTTCATGTGAATACAGGAGTGAGGCATGGGTGCGTCCTTGCCCCATCACTTTTCAACACTTGTATGGACTGGGTATTGGGCAAAGTTGTAGATCAAAGTGATTGTGGAGCATCCCTCGGCAACACCAAGATCAGTGATCTTGGTGTTGCCGATGATGCAGTAATCTTTGCTGAGTCGCTGGAGGTCCTGGTGATGGCTCTCGAGGCGCTGCATGAGGAGGCAAAGCCTTTGGGACATGAAGTCTCCTGGCTCAAGACCAAGGTCCAGGTGTTTGGAGGCTTACTAAATGAAACAGTACAATCTGTTCATGCGTGCGGCGAGGACATTGAGATCTTGGAAAGTTTTACATACCTTGGTAGCGCAGTCCATAATGATGGCGGGTCGCGTCAAAAAGTCTTATGACGGATTGGCATAGCCCATGGTGTTATGGACTCATTCAGCACGAGTATTTGGCGTTGTCGGTACTTGTGCAGGAAAACAAAGATCCGGATCTTCAAGTCGCTTGTGATCCCTGTCTTACTCTATGGTTGTGAGACATGGACACTAAATAGCAACTTGAAGAGGCGAATCGATGCCTTTGGTAATAAGTGTCTTCGCAGAATCATGGGGTATCGCTGGGATGATTATGTGTCAAATCAGCGATTGCACCGTGAAACTGAATCGAGGCCTATTACCTGCATAGTCCGTCAGCGCCAATTTTGGCTATATGGGCATGTGGCACGCTACCCTGAAAGCAATCCTTCCTATCGGGTTGTATCTGTAGGAGACAATCCGGTGTGGAGAAGGCCAAGGGGGCACCCACAAGGCTTGTGGCTGGGGCAAGTTGATGTTTCTTGTCGAGAGCTGCTTGGTATGGGAAGGGAGCCTGCATGGGAACTCGCGCGTGGTGACCCCCGGGAGTGGCGTTGTAGGGTAGGCGAGGCAATGCGCCCCCCGGCATATGCCCCCAATGATTGATGATTAAAGTTATATATGATAGCCGTAAAACACGATAGCCGAATGCACGACAGTCGAGGGTTGAGTGTATATCTCATAATGTTATGGATAAAAGTTTAGAATTATGCCCGTCTCATCATGGCATTGTTGTTGGGTAAATTTTGATTGTAAATTAATCTATACTAGAGAGACCAAGTATTGTGGTGCAAAAGAAAAATCAGTAGAATAAATGCAGTTTGACATTATGTAGAAGAGATGATAAATGTAATGCAAAATTGAGATGTCAAAATGCTCCTTGCTCAGATGATGCATCATACTGGATGATGAAGTCAAATAAAGGAATGTAATGAGCAACTGGCAGGAAAAATACACGGTATTTTTGTGGGTTCTCTAGAGAAGGGTAAAGTCCCTCAAGAGTGAAAGAGACGTTGTTTCAATCCGGCAAGGCAAGGATAAAAATAACTTTGAATAACATACCAGTACCACTAACTTGTAGTTGCTAAGATCTGCTAAATAACGTTAAGGACAGGTGGATGAAGTACTTAAAAGATTTTATCTCAATATCAGAATGTCAATTTGGATTTAGATGAAAGAGATCATGTATGATAAACTCCTGAGGTCTTCCTTGGGTGTGACCGCTAGAGAGCAAGATAAAGATGGTTGGGTTGATTGTATATAATCTTGACTTGAAGAAGTCATTTGATTAGGTTTCTCATAGGAAATTATTAAGGAAGTGAGAACATGTGGGAGGGTTGAAAGGAGGTTAAGGAAAGAAGAAACTCAACACGAGTATTTGGCATTGTCGGTACCTGTGCAGAAGGACAAAGATCCGGATCTTCAAGTCGCTTGTGATCCCTGTCTTACTCTATAGATGTGATACATGGACACTAAATAGCGACTTGAAGAGGGAAATTGATGTCTTTGGTAATGTGTGTCTTTGCAGAACCATGGGGTATCGCTGGGATGACTATGTGTCAAATCAGCAATTGCACCGGGAGACTGAATCGAGGCCTATTACCTGCATACTTCACCAACACCAACTTCGGCTATATGGGCATGTGGCACGTTACCCTGAAACCGATCCTTCCCACTGGGTTGTATCTGTAAGCGACAATCCGGCGTGGAGGAGGCCAAGGGAACGACCACAAGGCTCGTGGCTGGGGCAAGTTGATGTTTCTTGTCGGGAGATGCTTGGTATGGGAAGGGAGCCTGTATGGGGACTCACACGTGCTGACGCCCGGGAGTGGCGTCGTAGGTTGTGTGAGGCGATGCGCCCCCCGGCGTATGCCCCCAATTGATGATGATGATGAGTTACAGAGTAACAGGAAGATGTTCCATGGAAAAAGAAAGTAAGAAAATAAGCAAACTAGAAAAAGGTTCGGGATTAATTGAGGCGTCTAGAACCAAAGGGGCCTCCGCGCCTAAAGTATGTTTCGAGATAATTAGGCTTAAAGTTTGCCAACTTTATTTCTATCACTACTTGATAAGGAAGCGTCACACATTAACATGTTACAGGGAGGTCCCGAAGATACGAGCAGTTAGGTTCCACCTGGCATACTCGTAAAGCGAAATCTCGTATAACGAAACACATAACTAATGGTAAAATATAGGTTTGGTTCCAGGACCCCATCAATTATAAAAAATAAAAAAAAATAAAAAACACAACAAACACACAGCGTCTATATTACCCACACTGTACTACCTATTCTGTAGAAAAAACATTCTGAAAGAGAAAATAGCAAACAAAATAACATAACTGCACATTAATTAAACATAAAACATAAATGATGTCATCAAGCTCATCATCAGTCAGCAGCCAATGACAAACTATTTTTAAAACTTCTCGACCAATCACAAGTCAGCGAGACATATTTCCGGGCAAGAATGGCATGCCAGACTGCCTCTCGCCGCCTTGTCCCCGTCATCTCAAACTAATTCTCGTTTTATTCGGAATGCTTGCGTTTTAAGGAGTTTTAATGTATCAGATAGTAAGATATATAAGTAAAAAGCCTGTGTTGCTAGTGTTTTGGTGTTAGAAGGTGTGTATGTGGATTGAAATAGTGAATATTTGTGTTATGTGTGTTTGTGTGGGTGGGGCCGCGGCAAGAATTTCTTCGTCACTCACTGCCCCAGCAGTCACCTCATCATAACATCTTTAAATCACCCTTATTTAAGGTGACACACGGTGCTACATTGATTTAGATAATGACACGTGTATATAACATCTCACCATAATCACTAAGTTGTATAATAACGAGTAATAAGACGTTTAATCCTGCCCAAACCTACAGTGGCGGAGGAGCTGGCAGCTCCAGCCGCCACTCAAAACTTTTGAGTAAAAACCCGCCGTCATCCGCCTCACCTGTGCCTTCCTGAAGAAGACAGTCAGCTCCCACGCCTGTGATAGCACCATAGGATATCACCAGGGATCATAGGATTCCTCAAGGGGTTCTCGCTCCCCTACTAAATATTACCAAAGACATCTATCTCCCTTGGTCTAGTGGTGTTGATATCCACCTCACGGGCTTCATCATGCTGCTGCTGCTGCTGCCAAAGGCCGCGCTGCCAAACGTGGATGAGTCCCTTGCTTGTATTTCATCTCTTTACTCATATATATGAATGATATCCATCCAAATGCAATCATATGTCTACATTCACCTAGAGAAATGATATTTCATAGCATACCAAACAATAATAAGCGAGCCTGGAGACTTCCTACCTCTGCTAATACCAGTCTCGAGCAGTCGTTGGCCAGTCTGCACGTTATTTTCAGATTGATTATCGTACAACCTTAGGTAAAATCATATAGTCAGTAAATGTTTATAATTTTAGTAAATAACTTGTAATTTACTTTAGTAAATAACTTGGTAATTTTACTCACCCCAGTTTGAATGTCGTAACATTGGATTTTTTATCTCGTATATTGAAAATAGACCGTAATTTACACATCTCGTATCATCGGATTCTCGTATATCGAATGCTCGTGTAACGGGACCTCCCTGTATACCCCAATGTAAACCTCGCAAAGAACTGTACACATTAAAAAATATCTAAAGATAGATAGATATATAGATAGATAGATAGATAGATAGATATAAAAATGTGTATTATTAGAGTACTACATAAGAGATATAAGTAGAAAACTGAAAACATGTAAGAATATTCATATTAGTAATATTAGATGAAAAATACAAATAATTATCATTTTCATCAATAAAAAAATGTATATATATATATATATATATATATATATATATATATATATATATATATTATATATATATATATATATATAGAATTATATATATATATATATATATATATATATATATATATATATATATATATATATATATATATATATATATATATATAGTATATATATAATAATAGTACCCTCCCAATTTGGCGCTTGCTTTCTTCACAAGGCATAGCGCTAAAATTGAGGATCGCAAAACTCTGGTATTGAAAACAGTGTAAAAATGCTTATTTAGTCCGGTGCGAGGTGTACCTACCGTTTTTACTGCTTATAAGACACCTTTTCCCCCCCAAAAAAACCTGAAAATGCCCCGAGCCCCTGTCCACCCAGCAGTGAATGGGTACCGGGTGTTAGCCGGGGGTTTGTGACCCGCCTCCCGGGGTGGCCGGCCAAAACTAGAGGACAGGAGAGGACCTTCGAGGTTGAGCTTGAGTTGGGAGTCACCCAGCTGTTGCTGTCGGTGAAGCCTTTGGTCCGGCGTTCTCCCACACACGTAGTACAGGGAGGTCCCGAAGATACGAGCAGTTAGGTTCCACCTGGCATACTCGTAAAGCGAAATCTCGTGTAACGAAACACATAACTAATGGTAAAATATAGGTTTGGTTCCAGGACCCCATCAAAAAAAAAAAAAAAAAAAAAAAAAAAGACATGTTTTTCAAGCTGAAATAAACTATAGCAAACACAACAAGCACACAGCATCTATATTACCCACACTGTGCTACCTATTCTGTAGAAAAAGCATTCTGAAATAGAAAATAGCACACAAAATAACATAACTGCACATTAATTAAACTTAAAACATGCATAACAAGCAAAAAAGACGTTGTAATGTAGGGGACGCCGCGTGATACAAGAGAAGGTAGTGTAGCGGTCCCAAGGTTGGGACCAAAGCGGTCCGCACACCTGCTAATTACCCCTAAAGGTCAAGCCTCGCCATATGCTTAATTACCCTTCAGGTCACGCCTTGCTAGGGGTGACCTGACTGCGGTCCCAAGGTTGGGGCCGCACACCTGCTAATTACCCCTAAAGGTCAGGCCGCGCCATATGCTTAATTGCCCTTCAGGTCATGCCTTGCTAGGGGTGAGCACTAGATGGTGTGACGTCACGGGCGATCCACCAGGCCTTCTCTCTCGGTGGCCACGCTATGACAGGGTTACTGTGGCACAAGTTTTATGTGTTGAGATGATCCACCAACTATCAATCATATCAGTATTAGTCATTATGTTGCAATTAAGTAAAGGGTAGGAAACAAAGTAATATGGTTTGAATTATTCCAATAAAAAAAAACTTCCAATTTTTCACATCAGCAGGAGTTCCAATTTTCGGTGACAGTTCCGTTCTTGATGTTGATATTACAGTACTCAATATATAATTTAATAAGCTTTTAATCATGTTTTCTGCATTCATAGATTAAATACACACAAACCTCGATTTCCCGGACCTCCATTTCCCGGATATCGGATTTGCCGGACAAAATCCGAGGTCTGGGAATATGTCAGAGTCCCGGACATTTTTTTTTTTTTTTTTTTTTTTTTTTTTTTTTTATACGTTGAAATGCCTGGTCCTGTTCGTAAATTGACAAAGTTGTCCGGCGGTCCGAGCGTCTCCTGTCACCCCTGGTCAGTGTCTGCGCTGCACACGACACTCACAGTTCACCTGCACCGCCTCCGTCAGTCCCCTGACTCCCACTGCCCCTGGTGCAGGAACATCTTTGAGACTATTGAACACTTTCTGCTGCCTCCCGCCAGGTGGCAGCATGTTCAGCGGTTGTATTGTTTACATTTGGGCACACGACACTCACGGTTCACCTGCACTGCCTCAGTTAGTCCCCTGACCCCCACTGCCCCTGGTGCAGGAACGTCTCTTGAGACTATTGAACACTTTCTGCTGCCTCCCGCCAGGTGGCAGCATGCTCAGCAGACGTAAAAGTCCGTGGCGGAGTAGTTGATTTTGGTGGTTGCCGGACAGTAAATACTAAAGTAGGATAAATGTCCGGGGTGGGTAATGTGGGTTTTTAATTTTTTTATTCTCTTACTGTCTTCTTTATAGGGACTGGCAACTAAGCGGGCTTTGTGTTACCCATTTTTGTTGTGCCCTTGGCCAGTTCCTTGTGATGTAAATAAAAAAAGATAAAAAATAAAAATAAAAATGGCATCGGACTGTTGCGATTCCCGGACTTTTGCGGTTCGCGGACCAGTGCTCCCCCCTATTAGTCCGGGAAAACGAGGTTTGTGTGTACCAGCAATAACTTGAACTATCAGTGGATTTTAATGACACAAATATGCATGTAAAGTTGGCAACACCCGCTTTCTGACCCCGCCTTCTTGGAGACTTACTACTAGCAGACGGAAGAAACGAAGGATACTCTTTACTTCTCTCCTTCCTTTGTTTCATCCTTGATCGAGACAGACAAATAGGAGCCACGAACATATATATATATATATGATCTTTTCAATGGCTTTCCCATTGTTAAAACTGTCCGACCACGCCTCCTCGGAGACTAGCAAAAAGAAGATATCAAGAATATATTTTAGTTCTCATGGTACTGTCGACGAAAATTTCCGCGTCAGCGATTGTTCCATCGTCGGCAGCAGTTCTCAGTTGGTGTTTCGGCGACAGTTCCATAAATCCCAAATTTTCACATCGGCGGGAGTTCCAAATTTCGGCGACAGTTCCAGTTCTAGATATTACAGTACCCAATACATAAATACATTCAATAAGCTTTTACCCATGTTTCTGCATTCAGGGATTAAATACCAGCAATAACTTGATAAGTTAGGTTAGACTAGGTAGCCAATGTCCAGGTTATGTTAGTGAACTAGCAGGGGGTGTCTGGGGGGTAGGCAGCAAAGGTGGGCATCGCAATTTTTTTTCCAATTCCGCTATCGCAATTTCGCAATTCCGACCTGCACCAGTCCGCAATCCCAATTCCGCAATATTTTTCAGATAGGTCTTTTCGCAATCGCAATTCCGCAAACTAATTTTGATACCTACAATACAAAAAAAAATGTCTCTAGACTCTTAAACATCCCTAGACTCTTAAACACCTACAATTAAAACAAAATATGTCTCTAGACTCTTTATTAGTGTTTAATACTAAGTAATCTACTAATCTTCCTCCTCCTCCTCCTCCTCCTGCTCCTCCCACTTCTTCTGGTTCAGCATGTGGAGGTTTCCCTTCAAGAACCAGAGCTGGGCGTTGCTGCACCGAGTTGCGACTTTGCGACTTTGCGACTTTGCCGCACTATGAATTTCGAAGTCGACAAAGTCGAAAGTCGCAAACGTTTTGAAAAAGTCGACTAAGCAAAGTCGCACCGCCAATTTTCCGCGACTTTTGCCCCGACTTTGAACAGGAACAAAGACAACTTTTTTGAAAGAGGAAGTCCATGGAGGAGTGGGTGCCCTCTAAAGGCGAACTGGCCTGGTCCCTCTTCCCCTACCAGCACAGGGAGGTGTGGGTGGACTTATTCATTAGGTATAATACCCCCCTCCCCAGCTCTGCAGCTGTGGAGAGGCTCTTCAGCACGGCCGGGGACGTCCTCAGGGCCAAGAGGTCCTCCCTGGAGGAGGTCAACTTTAAGGAGCTTGTGTTCCTCAAAGGGAACATGGACCTCCTGGAGGAGAAGATGGGCCAGGAGGATGTAGAGGAGGAGGAGGAGGACCTGTAGATATTAGTTTAGGCTGTGCTTGAACTAAAAAATGAATAAATATGTGTTTTTCTGCCTTATAAAAGCATGTTTCTGTTATCGCGCTAAAGTTTACTTTGTAATTTAGCGGAGTCGCACCGGGAAAAATAAGTCAAAGTCGCAAAGTCGCAAGTCGCATTGGGGGGGCCAAAAATAGAGTCGCAGAGTCGCAGTCGCACCAGGTCCGGCGGCAAAGTCGCAAAGTCAAAGTCGCACCTGAAAAAATTTAAGTCGCGCCCAGCTCTGTCAAGAACACAAGCTTTTCAAAGTTGTTGGCTGTCAGCGCTGACCTCTTCGGCCTCAGGATGTCAGACCCCATGCTGAACAGCCTCTCCACAGCCGCGGAGGAGGGCACAGGGGTGTTGTAATTGATGAACAGGTCCACCCAGGCAGACTTGGCAGTGTCGTCTCCACCATTTTTGGCGGGAACTATATTCACGCAGGCACTTTGAAGGTGGTGACCGTCACAATTATTGCGATTGCGTTTCAAATTTTTGGCGGTCCGCAACCCGCAATTCCGCAATTTTTTCAGGCATTTGTAATTGCGCAACCGAATTACCCATTCCGCAAGTTGCGAATTGCGGAATTGCGGACTAAAATTGCGGAATGCCCACCTCTGGTAGGTAGCCCCCTCTAGTTAAGTCAGGTCACGTAACCATGTATTGTATTAAACTGCAGTTTTATAGTGTTTTTGGAGAAACAAAAACTGTGGTGTTAAATAATGAAATACACTTTATTCTTCGTTTTTTATCTATTATACAAGTGGAAATGTCGCCATAAATTTCCACGTCGGCGAGAGTTCTCGGTTGGTATTTCGGCGAGAATTCCTATCGGCGACAGTTCCATAAATCAAGGGAAACTCCATAGCATTTCCATAGCATAATGATAGTTTTTCGAGAAAAGTTCCTCTGGTTATGAGGTTAGGTTAAGTTAGATTAATAACGCATGGGGTTCCAGGTGGGCAACAGCCCCCTTGGTTGGCAGCTTATTGTGTCCTAAAACTTGCGTGATGCTGAGATACCAAACAATAGGGGGTTAAGTAGGGTTGGATATGTCCAACAAGTAGTACATCATGCCTTGTCACGTATAGCAGCGCTTTGTCATTAATTGTAGCAGACATCACCTCCTGGCCATCCCATCAATGAAGATTTTGTAGAACAAGAGGCTCTTCATTTCCCTCAGCCCCTCATTTCCTCTTGAGTGATAAAACTTGTGGTAAACACCAAATAATTCACGATAACCATAAAGGACACGCAAGGCCATTTCCCCACATCACTAAAAATGAGCCTTATCTACAATATAGGGATACCTTTATTATTATATAGTAATATATACCCTAATACAGATACCTTTTCTTTATATCTATCTGTTGCAACCTCCGGCAGCTTCTGAAAATATACTGAATAGACCATATTTGTTGACATCTTCAGCCTCGCTGACCAGCTGTTGGTCCTCCACAAAGAAAATCAGAGCACCGACGGGCAGCATTTGGCTGCAATCGTGACGTAGGTGCAAGGAACCTATTGTTGGTGCTACATATAATCTTCTAACAAACATCAGAACAGCCTTTGTCTATATGGACGAGGACATGATGAAGAAATTGATTGTGGCCATGCTACACCCTAGACTGGAGTACGCCACAGTAGTTTGGTCTCCGCACAAGAGGAAGGATGTAAAAAAGATAGAAAGAATACAGAGAGCAGCCACAAAGATTGTTCCCAGCCTGTCAGACCTGACTTATGAGAGGCTGAAGAAATTGGGTTTGCCATCATTGGAAGAAAGAAGAAAAAGAGGAGACTTGATAGCAATGTACAGTACCCTCCCGAGTTTCGCGCTTGCTTTCTTCCGAAGGCATAGCGCTAAACTCAAGGATCCCGAAACACAGGGTATTGAAAACACTGAAAAAATGCTTATTTATTCCGGTTGGTGAAGAAGTTGACATTTTTTCCCACTTTATTCCCTTGCTATCTAAAAATACCTTTAAATTTTTTGTTGTGTTGCAATATGCCGTATTTTACGGCATATAAAGCCCCGTACACACTACCACTAACCACTGTCGGCGCTTCCCGTCGGTGCTTTCCGACGAGCAATGCCGTTGCCAGAGTTGTGTGCATTCTGTTACATTTTGCTCGCCAGCATCCTGTCCACACAGCCAGTTTTGAGTGACAAACACTCGATCGACGGAAAGCACCGATGGTGATGTGTGTACGGGGCTTAAGACGCTGCATCTTGGAAGACGCACCCTGATTTTGGAAAGAAATTTCTAAGAAAAAAATATGAAAATAAACAGATTTTCTACCGGTAGGTGGTAGTAAACTCGGTAGGCGGTGGTCCAAAGTATCTTTCTGTTGCTCTATTCCCATGTTCTTTGGCGTATCATACAACTTTTAGCTTGTATGCGATAGTATAAGTAAATTGTTTTGATGAATTCGCCATGGGTGATAATTTCTAGGACTGAAAAGAGCTTGTGATACGTGTGACAGCCTGGTGGTAAGTGATACATCAACACTAGCAGACGATAGTTGGCGCTGAGCCTCCGAGGCGGAACGTAAACATCACAGAGTGAGGACAGATTAGTTGATTTGAATGTCTCATGTTATTCGAAATACTTGTGACAGGTAAGATCTGAGGTAATGAGTACTGAGGAAGTACTACAACATTCGTCTTGGAAGACGCATGAGCATTTTTCAGGGTACAGTATATTTTAGGGGAAAAGTGCTTCTTATAAGCCGTAAAATACGGTAAGGGAAGAATGCTCCTGTAAAGACAAAAACATGGGATACAAACTTTATTGAAAACTAAAAAAAAAAAAAGACTGAAAATCATTGACATTTCATTTCGTAACTCTGGAGCATTGTCTGCCAGCACAAAGCCTTCAAATTAGTAAAGTTCCCTTTTTATACGGCCAAATAAAACTGTTCACGGCCAAATTTCACGAATTTGGCCGAAAATTGGCCACCTGCCAATCCTGGTCTAAGGCCAACAAGCCAACGCAGTGTGTTGGGTGACGTATCCGCTAAATTTGGGAGAAATCTTTTTTCCCGAATATTTTTATTTTATTTACGTATGTACGTAAAAATATTCTTTGTTAGAATTGTGTATAAGGACAGTGAGAATAATTGATATTCTATGTAATTTCCCCGTTGATGAATATTGTTGGAGATATAATCATGTTTGTATGCAATAAGGGGGATAAATAAGCTTACAGAGTGAAGAAAATTTCGTTCAGAACCAAATATTGGAAAACGAAGACCAGATTCGTGATCCGCATCAGCAGAAGCCACTATAAACCAATGAACATCCAAATCGGGAGATATTTATTTCTCCCCCAAATCTGCAGGCTATAGGATGGGATGGGCCCAGGATTTTTTTTTGAAAATCACAATTTCATTAAAATCTCAGTAACCATAAACGTAAGGAGAAAACGTTATGGAACTTAAAAGATGCAGCTCTTGAAGGGCGTCCCCGTGGTATACGTGGAAGTAAAATTCATGCATTAATAAGGGCACAAATTAATGTTTTAAAAAATATATACAAAACTATACACTACCCTCCCGAGTTTCACGCTATGCGAGTTTCGCGATCCTCGAGTTTCGCGCTGAGGCCTAAATTCTTATCATCCCGACTTTCGTGCATTATATCCCCGAGTTTCGCTTTTTTTTTTTTTTTTTTGTGTGTTGTGTGTGTGTGTGTGTGTGTGTGTGTGGTGTTGTGTGTGTGTGCCTACAGCGCCGTTAGGCAGTGACCTCCAGGAGTGGGATGGTAGGCCCTGGAGATTAACTTGAGGGCTGTGATGGTTGGCCCTTGCCCGTGGTGGCACAGACAGAATTTCTATAGTGACGCCTGTGATTAGAGGTTCATGCCGCCCCCTGTGTCCTCCCATGCACTCGCAATCGAAGGTAGAGCTAATGGGCAGCATGTGGGTGTTCTTAGGCCAATCAACAGTGCAGAGAAAGATTTTAAGTGGATTTTACAGCCCTCATCAAGGATCGAACTCGGATCACCGAGAACGCCACTCGGAGGGCTTCTTCTTCTTTTTTGACCTTTTCTGCTTAGTATCACTTTGTAGGTCGTCTGTCAAGCTCGTGCTCGAGCTTGACATATATCTTGACGCTACCCACTCTGCTACCGCCTCCCATAAGAGACGTACGGGACACATCTTCCTTCCTTCCTGCTTAGTATAGTATAATAATAGGCTTAGTATAGCTGTATGTAGTTTTGCTTTGATTTTTTCCATTTGTTTGTGATTTTCTCTACAGGAACAGCCGGTGTCACATAAGATAGGTAACACCTCAAAATAAGTAGCACCTTACCTTACTATTTACCACAAAATACTCCTTTATAAGTGATTAACCATGACGTGTGTGGTACTGTGGTTTCTGGAGGTACTGGAGGAGACAGGAGAGAAGAGAGGAAGGCATTGTGACAGTGTTATTGCCGTATAACACTGTCACACAACCATCAGCTGACAAGATATGTGTCAGGCTCACTCACTCAGACCAAAACAGCATCCGCTGGGTGACTCCCAACTCAAGCTCAAATTCAAGCTCCTCTCCTCCTTCCTCTTCTCTACGTAGTGTTGGCCGAAGCCACCACCCCGGGAAGCGGGTCACAAAAAACCCCAGGCTAACACCCAGTACCATTCACTGCTGGGTGGACAGGGCTTGGGGCATTTTCAGGATATTTTTTTGGGGGAAAAAGTGAGTCTCTAAGCTGTAAAATACGTGTAGGTACACAGCCCTCAAGTTAACCTCCAGGGCCTCACATCCCACCCTGGAGGTCACTGCTAACGGCGCTGTAGGCCACACACACCCCCCAAAAAAAAAAAAAAAAAAAAAAAAAAACGGACTAAATAAGCATTTTTACAGGGTTTCTAATACCCGAGTTTCGCGATCCGCGAGTTTCGCGCTATGCCTCCGGAAGAAAGCAAGTGCGAAACTCGGGAGGGTAGTGTATATCTCGAGAACGTGACATGTTAGGACTAAACGGACTGTGCCATTGCGTAGATCTCGTCAAACTGGACATAAAGTATTTAAGGCATTTTTATTTTTAGGTCAATAGTTTAATCGGAAAATGCCAAAAAACCAGAAGATGCTGAAATGTAGAGGAATTTTGCAGCCAGAAAGTATGATATTTTTTATATACATATGTACCTGAAAATGAGCTCAGTAATAATTGTGTATAATGACAATGTAAATAATTG
>JACEEZ010016426.1:142500-205882 GCA_016584305.1 Chionoecetes opilio
AAGTGGTGAGCTCAAGTTAAAGTACTGCCGGGTGCAAGTCTTGCCTGAAAGTGGTGCTCTCGGCCAGAACACCAGGGAGCGGCATGAGCCTCTACAAAGCGACACTATAAAAATCCTGCCTGCACAACCATGGGCAAAGGCCAACCATCATGGCCCTCATATGGCCCCATGGATTGCTGTCCATTCTAGAACTCATGGAGATAAACATGTCTATCGGCGCTACGGTCATGAATGTAGAAATAATAAAAATTAAGTAAAAGTAGTAGTAGTAACAGTAGTAATAGTAGCAGTAGGTGTATTATAGTAGTAGTAGTAGTAGTAGAAGTACTTTGCCGAGGGTTCAGCACGTCAGTGGTTTTCATTACCATTGTCACTGCAACGTCATTACAATTATTAGTACAGTAAAACCCTTATAACTCGGCAAGATAGGGGCTCTGGCCCTTGCCGAGTTATTCAATGTGCCGAGTTATGCAATGTCCTCTGATATGGGTTAAAAAAAAAAAAAATAATAATAATTTGTAAATACAGTACAGGGAGGTCCCGAAGATACGAGCAGTTAGGTTCCACCTGGCATACTCGTAAAGCGAAATCTCGTATAACGAAACACATAACTAATGGTAAAATATAGGTTTGGTTCCAGGACCATCAATAAAAATAAAAATAAAAAAAATAAAAGACATGTTTTTCAAGCTAAAATAAACTACAGCAAACACAAAAAACACACAGAGTCTATATTACCCACACTGTACTACCTATTCTGTAGAAAAAGCATTATGAAAGAGAAAATAGCACACAAAATAACATAACTGCACATTAATTAAACATAAAACATGCATAACAAGCAAAAAAGACGTTGTAATGTAGGGGACGCTGCGTGATACAAGAGAAGGTAGTGTAGCGGTCCCAAGGTTGGGGCTGCACACCTGGCTAATTACCCCTAAAGGTCAGGCCGCACCATATGCTTAATTACCCTTCAGGTCAGGCCTTGCTAGGGGTGACCTGACTGCGGTCCCAAGGTTGGGGCCGCACACCTGCTAATTACCCCTAAATGTCAGGCCGTGCCATATGCTTAATTACCCTTCAGGTCACGGGTTGCTAGGGGTGACCTGACTGGGGTCAACCAAATCCCCCTTTGTCCAGCTCGGGAGTGGTAGGGCGGGCATTTTGAACTTGATAATTTTACTCACCCCAGTTTGAATGTCGTATCATTGGATTTTTGATCTTGTATATTGAAAATAGACCCTAATTTACACATCTCGTATCATCGGATTCTCGTATACCGAATGTTCGTATAACGGGGCCTCCCTGTACTGTAAAAGCATAAAAACTACACTTACCAGTGAACGGGTAGAATGTGCTGTATTTGATATCAAACTCAGCACAAATAGCATGCATGGATGCACCTGCATCCATCCTTGCCAGCACTTTCACCTTTTCCTGCAGGCTCAGGCTCTTCAATTTCATTCCCTTCCTGCTGGAGACACCCTTGCGTGATGGAGCTGACATCTTGATATACAGTACTATATGATGTAATCCCAAAACACGTAAAATAGGTGGCAAAGTAAAGCAAAGGTCGGGTACCAGGGCGTAGGCTGAGCCGTGTTTTTGTCGTCCAAGCACCGTCTTGGATTACGAATCCCAATCCAATAACACTTGCTGAAATGTGTGTTATACTACTTTGTGATATTGTTTGCAATGTTTTGCATTGATTATTATTTCAGCTCCTACCAAGCTTGTTGTGTTTTTAAAGCAGAAACCAATCCTTTTTCAATTTTGACAAAAAATGGAATTTGTATCCAAGACAGTGCTTGGACGACATAAACACGGCTCAGCAGCTGACAGCCTACACGCTGGTACCCGACCTTTGCTTTACTTTGCCACCTATTTTACGTGTTATGGGATTACATCATACAGTACTGTATTTAAAGATGTCAGCTCCATCACGCAAGGCTGTCTCCAGCAGGAAGGGAATGAAATTGAAGAGCCTGAGCCTGCAGGAAAGGGTCAAAAGGACAAAAACACGACTTTATGCGACTGAGGAAATGCCGAGTGTAAGCAAAGAGATGCAGTTATAACATCAATATGCCGAGATACATTATTTTTTGCCGACTTTCTGTTTACATGTTCACACAAGAGGTTGTGAGGGCATGATATGCCGAGTGAAAACCAAGAGATTCAGTTTAGGGGAGGCGGTAGCAGAGTGGTTGGCGTCACCGAGTGGCGTTCTCGAAGACCTGAGTTCGATCCCGAGTGAGACCCATAAATCCACTTGAAATCTTTCTGCACCGTCGAGTGGCCTAAGAACACCCACATGCCCTGTCCATTAACTCTACCTTCGACTGCGAGTGTATGGGAGGACACAGGGGGCGGCATGAGCCTCTAATTACAGGCGTCACTATAAGAATCCTGCCTGCGCCACCACGGGCGAGGGCCAACCATCACAGCCCTCGAGTGAGCCTCCAGGGCCTACCATCCCACCCCTGGAGCTCACTGCCTACACGCGCTATAGGCATAGATGTAAAAAAAAAAAAAAAAAAAAAAAAAAAATGTCTTTGCCTTGCCGAGTTATATCAAATTCCGAGTTATAAAGTGCCGAGTTATAAGTGTTTTACTGTATAAGCACCATGACTATTATGCTTATTCATAATGGCTACAATTATTAAGAGATGAGGTTATTGTATTGAATTAGCAAAGCAAATATGGTCTGGAGACAGTTGTGCAGTCACCAAAGCATACATTATTTTTTTTCTATTATTTTTCTTTACATCAAAAGGACTGACCAAGGGCAAAAAAAAAAGTAACAAAAAACCCGCTTAGTTGCCAGTCCCTATAAAGGAGACAGTAAGTGAAAATAAAAAGGGGGGGTGGGCCAACTTAGTTCAGGAGGTGTCTTGTTGCTCCTCTCTTGAAAAGATTTAAGTCGTAGAAAGGAGGTAAAATAGAAACAGAAAGAGAGTTCCAGTTTACCAGTAAAGGGGATGAAATAGGGAAGATACTGGTTAATTCTTGCATTAGGAAGATGGACAGAATAGGGATGAGAATGAGTAGAAAGTCTTGTGCAGCGAGGCCGCGGGAGTGGGGGAGGCATGCAGTTAGCAAGTTCAGAAGAGCAGTGAGCATGAAAATAACAGTAGAAGATAGCAAGAAAAGCAGCATTGTGGCGGTGATTTAAAGATTGAGGACAGTCAGTCAGAGGAGGGGAGTTTATGAGATGAAAAGCTTTTGACTCAACCCTGTTTAGGAGAGCTGTATGAGTGGATCCCCCCTAAACATAAGAGGCATAGTCCATACATGGGCAGATAAGGCCCCTGTACAGAGCAAGCAACTAAGAGGGAGAAAAAAATGGACGCAGATGCCACAGGACACCTAATTTCAAAGAAGCTGTTTTAACAAGAGGTGAGATGTGAGATTTCCAGTTCAGATTTTTAGTAAAGGATACTCTTAGTATGTTCATTGTAGAAGAGGGAGACAGTTGAGTGTCGTTGAAGAAGAGGGGATAGTTGTCTGGAAGGTTATGTCGAGTTGATAGGTGAAGAAATTGGGTTTTTGAGGCATTGAACAAAACAAGGTTTGCTTTGCCGCAATCAGAAATTATAGAAAGATCAGAAGTTAGGCGCTCTGTGTTTTCTTTCCGTGAATCACTTACTTCCTGTTGAATTGGACGTCTAGTAAATGACGTTGAAAAATGCAGGGTAGAATCATCAGCGTAGGAGTGGATAGGGCTTTGAGTTAGACGTAGAAGATCATTAATGAATAATAGAAAGAGAGTGGGTGATAGGACAGAACCCTGGGGAACACCCCTATTGATAGATTTAGGAGAAGAACAATGACCATCTACAGTAGCTGCAATAGAACGGTTAGAAAGGAAACTTAAGATGAAGGTACAGAGAGAAGGAGAGAAACCGAATGAGGGTAGTTTGGAAATTAAAGATTTGTGCCAGACTCTATCAAAAACTTTTGATATGTCAAGATTTGATATTTGATATCAAATCTTGCAGCCGCAAAAGTTTCACCGAAATCCCTAAAAGAGGTTAACCAAGTTTCAGTTAGGAAAGCTAGAAGATCGCCAGTAGATCGCCCTATACGGAAATCGTACTGACAATCAGATAGAAGATTGTGAGCAGATAGATGCATAAGCATCTTCTTATTAAATATTGATTCAAAAACTTTAGAAAGGCAGGAAGTGAAAGCTATAAGACGGTAGTTTGAAGGATTAGAACGGTCACCCTTCTTAGGAACAGGTTGAATGTGAGCAAACTTCCAGCAAGATGGAAAGGTGGAAGTAGATAGGCAAAGACGGAAAAGTTTGACCAGGTAGGGTGCAAGCACAGAAGCACAGTTTTTGAGGACAATAGGAGGGACTCCGTCAGGACTGTAAGCCTTCCGAGGATCTAGGCCAGAAAGGGCAAAGAAAACATCATTATGAAGGATCTTAATAATAGGCATAATATAGTCAGAGGGTGGAGTCTTGTGTGTGGCCTTCTTCAACTTCCTGTGACCTCTCGTATTTTTTGCGTCCCATAAAAACCTAGCCTCTATCTACATTTTCCAGTCCCTTGGACCCATATTAATCAGATCAACTCTTTCCCTTCTTTTCTCCAGGGCTGGAAGATTTAATCTTAACATTCTTCCTGCTTACAATTAATCTCATGCTTAGAACCATCTCCGTTGCTTCCCTTTGTATTCTTTTAATCTTTCTTATACAGTAAACCCTCACTTTTACGGACCTCTATACAGGAGAACCTCGTTTATCCGGCACCCTCGGGGGGGGAGCGCATGCCGGATAACTCATTTTGCCGTTGTTTTGAGAGTTACTCTTATGGAATCGGCCAAAATCCCTTTTTTTTTTTTTTTTTTTTTTTTTCCCATCATAAGGAACCGGCCAAGGCACAACAAAAATGGGTAACACAAAGCCCGCTTGTTGCCAGTTCCTATAAAGAAGACAGTCAGAGAATAAATAAAAAAGTGGGGTGAGCCAATTTAGTTCGGGAAGGTGTCTTGTTACTCTTCTTTTGAAAAGATGTAAGTCATAGGAAAGTGGAAAAACAAAACAGGAAGAGGTTCCAGAGTTATCAGTGGGAGAGAAAAAAAAAAAAAAAAAAAAAAAAAAAAAAAAGCCTGGGTCGATTAGTGCCGTTGTTTTAAATGCCGGTTAAACGAGGTTCTCCTATCAAATTTCAGCTTTAATGAACTTTTCCTGCCATTCCAGTATATGCGGGGATTTACCAAATACGTTCGGTAAATGCGGGGTTCGGTTTGGTTGTGGGCCGGCCGAATATGTACACGGAGGTCGGTCGGCAGCATTGGAAACAAAACCGAGTGGGTGATGCACGCCGATCAGTCCAGCTTTGTCCCCCCGATTGTAAACGCCTCCGCAAACGTCCTCCCGAGCCTCAGCATGTTGCCTGTCTCCCTTGCCTCACCACATTATACATGGAAATGTTAGGAAATAGCGAACTTTCATCTCATATAACAAACAAAGTTTGTTATTTGCGAAAAGTTTGAATCCCTCGGATATAACGGATTTTCGGATATAATGTCACCTCCTTCCCCCAATTGGTTCGTTAAAGTGAGAGTTTACTGTTTCCTTTTTTTTTTGCAGTGACCAAACCACTGCTGCATATTCTAATCTTGGTCGAGTCATTGATACAATCAGCTTTTTCATCATCTCTTCATCCAAATAAGCAAATGCCACTCTAATATTCCTCAAGAGATTATATGTCTCGCTGGTTATCTTCTTAATGTGTCTCTCTAGTGTAAGGATACTAGTCACTATTAACCCCAGGTCTTTTTTATTTTGTTTGACTAATGCACTCCTTTCCCTATCAGTAATTCTTCATTTGTCTCCATGTACTCATACTAAATTCCATCACTTAACATTTCCCGGTATTAAACTCCATTGACCACCTCTGACTCCAGTCTAATATCTTATCAAGGTCCATTTGTAGCTGATCACAATCTTTCTCCTTTACACTTTTGCAACTTGGCATAATGCAAACTTGGAAACCTGGATAGTTGTATATACATAACTCCATCTGCTTTCAATCTGTTTATTCCTACCTTAACTTTTATCTTTCCCTTTACATATTGTAGAAGAGATTAGGATCATCCTTACATTTGTCTATTACAGGGAGGTCCCTAAGATACGAGCAGTTAGGTTCCACCTGGCATACTCGTAAAGCGAAATCTCGTATAACGAAACACATAACTAATGGTAAAATATAGGTTTGGTTCCAGGACCCCATCAATTAAAAAGAAAAGAAAAAAAAAAAGACGTTTTTCAAGCTAAAATAAACTATAGCAAACACAACAAACACACAGCGTCTATATTACCCACACTGTACTACCTATTCTGTAGAAAAAACATTCTGAAAGAGAAAATAGCACACAAAATAACATAACTGCACATTAATTAAACATAAAACATGCATAACAAGCAAAAAAGACGTTGTAATGTAGGGGACGCCGCGTGATACAAGAGAAGGTAGTGTAGGGGTCCCAAGGTTGGGGCCACACACCTGCTAATTACCCCTAAATGTCAGGCCACGCCATATGCTTAATTACCCTTCAGGTCACGCCTTGCTAGGGGTGACCTGACTGCGGTCCCAAGGTTGGGGCCGCACACCTGCTAATTACCCCTAAATGTCAGGCCGCACCATATGCTTAATTACCCTTCAGGTCACACCTTGCTAGGGGTGACCTGACTGCGTCCCAAGGTAGGGGCCGCACACCTGCTAATTACCCCTAAATGTCAGGCCGCGCCATATGCTTAATTACCCTTCAGGTCTTGCTAGGGGTGACCTCACTGGGGTCAACCAAATCACCCTTTGTCCAGCCCAGGAGTGGTAGGGCACGCATTTTGAACTTGATAATTTTACTCACCCCAGTTTGAATGTCGTATCATTGGATTTTCGATCTCGTATATTGAAAATAGACCCTAATTTACACATCTCGTATCACCGGATTCTCGTATACCGAATGCTCGTATAACGGGACCTCCCTGTATATGTGTCTCGTGGTTTCTCTTCTCTTCTCTTTGAAATCTTGCATATTCACTCCTTTCTAGTTTATATTTTTCCCATTAGCTGGTACCTCCCCTTCTCCATCTCCTCCAAGCCTTTTCTTTTCTTCTAAGAAATTACGTGTCCTGTGATGTCTACATCCATTTCTTTCGCCCTCCAAGCTGCTTGCTCTGTACAGGGGCCTTATCTGCCCATGTATGGACTATGCCTCTCATGTTTAGGGGGGATCCACTCATACAGCTCTCCTAAACAGGGTAGAGTCAAAAGCTTTTGTCTCATCAACTCCGCTCCTCTAACTGCTGACTGTCTTCAATCTTTAAATCACCACCACAATGTTGCTTCTGTTGCTATCTTCTACCGTTATTTTCATGCTCACTGCTCTTCTGAACTGCATGCCTCCCCCCTCCCATGGCCTCGCTGCACAAGACTAGCTACTCATTCTCATCCCTATTCTGTCCATCGTACTAATGCAAGAATTAACCATTATTTTCACTCTTTAATCCCTTTCACTGGTAAACTCTGGAACTCTCTTCCTGTTTCTATTTTTTCACCTTCCTACGACTTAGATTTGTTCAAGATAGGAGTGTCAAGACACCTCCCAAACTAAATTGGCCCACCCCCGTTTTTGCATTCTTTTATTGTCTTCTTTGTAGGGACTAGCAGCTAGCAGACATTTTGTATATTTTTTGTTTTTGCCCTTAGCCAGTGCTTTGAGATGTAAAAATAAGAAAATAAAAAACCTCATGCTTCTTCGCATCTTCTGTTAATCCATTCCTTTTTCGTTAATAACTTTTCTCACAATCTTTGGCACATATCTCTCAACTTCTTCCTTATGTATTCATAGAAACTTCTCCCACTTCTCCTGGGCACCTTTACCTCTATCAAAGTTACACAAGTCTGTTTCTCTGAAGAAATTTCTTTATCATGTTAAAGTTAGGTTTCCCAATGTTGTACAGGGAAGTCCCGTTATACGAGCATTCGGTATACGAGAAATCAATGATACGAGCTGAGTAAATTAGGGTCTATTTTCAATATACGAGATCGAAAATCCAATGCTACGACATTCAAACATTGTGTTTGTTGTGTTTGGTATAGTTTTGTAGCGGTCCCAAGGTTGGGGCCGCACACCTGACTTATTACCCCTAAAGGTCAGGCTGCACACCTGGCTAATTACCCTTCAGGTCACGCCTTGATTAGGGTGACCTGATTGGGGTCAACCAAAATCCCCCTTTGTTCAGCCCGGGAGTCCTGTATTCAGGCAGTTACCTACCTACCACGACAGTGAGAGGAACACAGGGAGAGGAGTGGTTTGTTCATGCGTGCATCAAGGACATTGAGATCTTGGAAAGTAATACATACCTTGGTAGCGCAGTCCATAATGACGGTGGGTTACGTCAAGAAGTCTTACGGCTAATGGACATAGCCCACGGTGTTATGGACTCACTCAACACAAGTATTTGGCGTTGTCGGTACCTGTGCAGAAGGACAATGATCCGGTTCTTCAAGCCGCTTATGATCTCTGTCTTACTCTATGGATGTGAGACATGGACTCTAAATAGCCACTTGAAAAGGCGAATCGATGCCTTTGCTAATGGGTGTCTTCGCAGAATCATGGGTATCGCTGTGATGATTACCGTATTTTACAGCTTATAAGACTTGGAAGATGCACCCTGATTTTGGAAGGAAATTTCTAAGAAAAAAACAAAAAACATTTTCTACCGATAGGAAGTAGTAAAATCTACTGATTTTCTCAGTAGGCGGTGGTCTGAAGTGTCTTTCTGCTGCTTCTGTTCCCATGTTCTTTGGCGTATCATACAACTTCTAGCTTGTATGTGATCATTTCCAGTACTGAAAAGAGCCTGTGATAAGTGTGACAGCCTGGTGGTAAATAATACATCAACACTAGCAGACGATAGTTGGCGCTGTTGGAATGGACTCAATCGTCAGGTGGTCAGTGCGGAGTCAATAGGGATCTTTAAAAGGAGTCTGGATAAATTCATAGATGGGGAAGAGAGGTGGATGTAGGTGGTGTTAAGTAACAGGAACTACCACGTGTAGGTCTCGCGGCCTCTTGTAACTTCCTTATTTTCTTATGTTCTTATGTTGGCGCCAATCTGCCGAGGCAGAAATGCTCCCGCCAGTACCATTGTAAACATCACCGGGTGAGGACAGATCAGTTGATTTGTATGTCTTATGTTATTCAAAATACTCATAACAGGTAAGTACAGTCAAACCTCGATATAACGGACCTCGATGTAACGGATTTCGGATATAACGGACTCCATTTGCGTGACTTTTTTTTTTTTTTTTTTTTTTTTTTTTGTGCATATTAGACCGCGTATCGCCGCTCGAATTGTCAACTCAACATAATTGTATTATTTTCTCATTTTACTTTGGAATGCTTGGGTTTTAAGGAGTTTTGATGTATCACATATTAAGATATATAAGGAAGGAACCTGTGTTGCTAGTGATTTAGTGGTAGAAGGTGTGTATTGTTTAAAATAGTGATTATTAGTGTTATGGCGTGGCCGCTGCTACGTCTTCCTGTCACCTCAACACCCTAAATCACCCTTATCTAAGGTGACACGTAGTGCTACACTGACCTAAATAGTGACACGTGTAATGTCGTCGTGTATAGAACTGCACTTCACAACCATATAATATATATAATAATGAGCATTAGTCATGAAAATATGCAATACCTTTGACAGCCACGGCTGTCTAGCTTGTTGTTTGTTTACCTTTCTCTAGAGCTTGAGCTTGACTAGCTACACGGTCTGGTTGTGTTTGTGATTATTTCTCATTTATTTCACGTGTAGGAGCGGACCAAATGCAGCATGTAGTGCCAGTCACTGTTTACCTCCCAACATAGCTACACAGTCTGGTTGTGTTTGTGATTATTTCTCATTTATTTCACAATTTTTCCGTTTTTTTCATATATTTTTCCATCCGTGGGAAAATACCCTCGCTATAACGGACAATCGGCTTTAACGGACCACTCCTCCCCCCCTTTAGTCCGTTATATCGAGGTTTGACTGTACTGAGTTTACATCATATAAGAGGCTGAATTGATAGCTACCTAAGCTAACCTCATACAACATTCGTCTTGGAAGATGCATGAGTATTTCTCAGGCTATTTTTTAGGGGAAAAAGTGCATCTTATAAACCGTAAAATACGGCACCCGTCAAATCAGCGATTGCACCGTGAGACTGAATCGAGGCATATTACCCACATAGTCTGTCAACGCCAAGTATGGCTATATGGTCATGTGAAACTGATCCTTCCCACTGGGTTGTCTCTGTAAGAGACAGCCCGGTGTGGAGGAGGCCGAGGGGGCGCCCACAAGGCTCGAGGCTGGGGCAAGTTGATGCTTCCTGCCGAGAGTTTATTGGTATGAGAAGGGAGCCTGCATGGGGATATGGCATATAGCAATGAGTTGTTCATTCTAGATTTTTTCTCATATTAATGGGACCTATTCAAGATTGCTATCATACAAACATTTGCATCAGAAATCTGTGCTGTCTAATTTGATAATACCTGCTGATAACGTCACTCATAAGAGTTATGCATATGTTGTTAAATTTCTAATATTTTCAGGTATCACATAAAGCATGGAAAACTGCCATTAGAAGATATTATACCCAATAAAAAGGAAATCAGCCATTCTAGTTTGTATAAGTTCTCTGGGCTGCTGCAAGCTTATGATGAACTGTTGCTGGAGAGAGACACAACAATCAAGTAAGTAAACAATTACATAGTTGTGGATTGCCAGTGGATAATGCTTGCACTTCATGACTTTGTCTATTTATGTTAAATTAAGTATTTATAATTATTTCATCTGTCTTTTAATGTAGATAATAATGGTTTGCTGAATGAAATATTGCTCTTTTTTTGTGAGGGAAAGGGAAAGTTAATACTGTACTTGTCACTGATTTTACGACCTACATAATACGCTATCAGACAATCCAGATAATATGATGAGTGTTATCAGACCAGATGACCTTATTACATTTAAGTTACTAGTTTAGGCTAGTTTATTCTACACTGCTGCCTGTTTCTTGGGACTCCCTCAAGGGGGTGGCCATGGCGGAAGTCTCCATTTGCACCTGTCCATACACCTCATTGTCACACCTTCCAATCCTCTCACTCTTACATCCCCTCTGTCACCTACTCCAGCACTCTATCTTCCTATTTAACAGGATGTCATCGTCATACACTCCCAACATCTTCTACTGTAATATATCCTTGTTATCTCACTCATCCATCCTCTCCAGGAGTCCAAACCACCTTATTGTGCTTCACTTCACCATTTTCACCACCATTACTCAGTGTCGGATTTAGGATGTGGGAGGCCTGGGGCCCGTTTTGGTGGGGAGCCCTTTACAAGAATCAAATTTGCATGGTGCTAAATGAAAAACATTTTAAGCCTTGCACTGTCACAACGATATGCTTGGTTGCACAATGTGACTCGCTCTTTACGACTCATGATTCTCATAATTTAATGTCATTAATAATCAAGTAAAAACATTTGGAAAATGTAACAAAAGTGAGGAAATAATATAGCTAAATGGGGCTGGAGTGTATTGATGTTTTGCCTTTTCAGCTTCCTTGAAGCTGAAAAGCTTTGGGATATTTGGAGAGTATGTACATTTACGGATGAATTTATAGCAAAAGATAGTCTGAGGGTGTGGGTTCTGGGAGGTAGAGGAGGGAAAGATATTTGACTTTTTTTTTTATTTGGCTTGGAAATGAGTCCAAATGTCAAGTTCCCCAGCGTTTGGTTGGAGGCCCCTTCTGGTGGGAGGCTCGGAGCCCAAGCCCCGTGGCCCCCACCTTAAGTCTGGCCCTGCCTTTACTAGTCATACAAAATCTTCCAAACTCATTCTCATTACTCTCACCATCAATTCTGCTCACACCTTAAAGTGACCTTATCCATCCCTGAGTTAGCTCATTTCCACTGCTTGAATCTTACTCTGGCTGGCATTTATTTATTCAGCATTCAGGTCTCTCTTGCACATGTCACTCAACTATTTCCTATCCTTAATAGTAAATGTAACACGTGACTCTGACACGTGACACAGCTGGCGGGCAGCCTTGCAGCCTAGTCTTCACCTCCTACCCCGCTCCAACACGATGCCAAGTAGCCTTTTACAGTATTGTTTATTACAGCCCTGCTGTGTTCATGTACTGCTTATTTGGTAAATTACATGTCCATTAATACCAATCATATTGTTATAAGATAATGTAATGCTCCATTACTAGTAAACATTATGATTAAATCATTCAAAATTTCACCTAGAGGCAACCGCGAGTACACACTGCATACATCCATACGTCGCCTGCCACTATGAAATTACTGGCCGCGGTAATTTTTCTCACTTCATCTCACGTCTAAAAGAGCTTCAAAAAGCATATGTGTATAGAATATTTTCTGCTTAGAACAACATGTTCTTTCACCTGTATCAATATTTGCAGAAACTCGTGTTACACCCTGTATGTATATATATATATATATATATATATATATATATATATATATATATATATATATATATATATATTATATATATATATATATATATATATATATATATATCATTTTGATCAAATGCTCAAATCAAATCAAATTTATTATTTTGTGAAATTCATTATTTTTTATATATATCTACTTTTATTTTTATTTTTTGTAAAAATAATTATCTATTTGATTGAAATATATTTACATATTTAGTATAAGAAGTCAGATATTTTGTACGAATGAGCTCCTCTGGGTTTAGTGCTGCCCCACACGTTTGGGAGAAGGCTATGTATGGGAAAAAATTAAGGAAAAAAATGTATAGATAGATATACAGAGAGACAGATAGAGAGAGAGATAAAGAGATAGATAGATGTAAATATTTGTGCCTCCTATAAAGTGTGAGGAGAGTATTGGAATACATGTGGGAGTGTGGGGATGGGACATTGAGAGGAGTGGAGTGTATGGACAGAGTCTGTTGGGACTTTTGTTGTGGCCTCACCCTCGAGGGAGTTCCCAAGAACAGGTATCAGAGTAGATTAGATTAAATTTGGTTAGGAATGCTTTCAATCTAATTTAGCTTCATTTAATTTAAAGTTAAAGTTTCAAAGTAATGCTAAAATAAAAATGCTCAAAATAATGTCTTATCTAAAGTGAGATCTTTCATTTGAATTCAAGAAACAGTAATGAAAAGTTGGGAGACATCATGGTGCAGGTGGATTCCATTACTACTGAGAATGAAAAACTCCACACTCGCCTGGAGAAGGTGCAGTCACAGGTAGGCATCCACGTCTTGTCCTTAGTGTTTTTTACAGAAGTAATCTGATGGTGATTTGATGATCTTTTCTGATCATCAATTTACAACTAAGTAGTGTACATAAGTTGAGCTCAGCTTTTGAGTACAGTGGCGACCTGCTTTAACAGATCTTATTTTGGTAAATTTTGTAATTACGAACTATTTATTCAATAGATTAAAAAAATCAGTTATGAATAAAAAAGCCACAAAGAATAGGGAACTGAACTGTGTTCACCGCTAGATTCTCAAAAATCCCAAAATTTTGAAAAGCTCCCAAGATGGAGGATAACATAGTGGTAGTCAGAGGCAAGCTGGTAGCCATTGCCGATGGTGGCTGCTTGGTGGAATAACATGCTTAACCTCTTCACGCCCAGATTTTTCCTTTGCTATATAGAATTGTCTGTTGTTAGCCATAAAATTACAAAAAGTAACTATATACAAAATTACAGGGAGGTCCCGTTATACGAGCATTCGATATACGAGAATCCAATGATACGAGATGTGTAAATTAGGGTCTATTTTCAATATACGAGATCAAAAATCCAATGCTACGACATTCAAACTGGGGTGAGTAAAATTACCAAGATATTTACGAAAGTAAATTACAAGTTATTTACTAAAATTATAAAGTCATACTGACTATATGATTTTACCTAAGGTTGTACGATAATCAATCTGAAAATATGATAATTCTGGTGGCTCGGTATGACAATGTGGCCTACAAAAATTCACATCTCTGGATGATGTACAATGATTCAGATGTGCAAAGACGAGTTTGTGGGCAGTGGAAGAGGTCTGCGCACCCCTCCCTTGTCCCTTACCTACCCTACCCTCTCGAGTCTATTGTATCACGCGGCAGCACAAAGGATCTTTCCTCTTCCCCAGCTCCCTTCACACATTCCATAACCGAACCACGATAGCGCCACCAATTTGATTATTGACGCTATCGTGAAATTTAACCACGGAAAATGCAGACCACGATAGCCTCACAACAATGTCACGCTGCCTGTACGTATGTGTCATGACGGTCGTAAGATGGTCACGATGGAGTCATGACAGCTGTAAGACTATGTCACGAATGGAAAATAAACGGTCATTTTGTCGTCACGATAGAGCTACGATAACCACGACAGTGCCATGACGGTGCCATGAACGTACCACGATAGCGTCAAGAGCTAGTCCCACACGTGGGTGGGGGTTGCCATGGTGATGAAGAAGGAAGGGGGACTATAGAGATGAAAGTGGGAGAAACAGGGTTGTGTTGGTGATGGGAAAAGGGGGGAAACGGGGGACGGGGGTTGTAATAAAGAAGGGGCTGTTGGTGTTGGTGGGGAAATGGGGGGGGGTGGAGAAGGCGTGGTGTTGGTGGGGGTGTTACCACGTGCTGATGGGAGTAGTGGGTAGGGAGTCACGGGGGGAGTGTCATCACGTGGTGGTGGGAGTAGGGGGAAGGTAGTCGAGGGGGGAGTGTCACCATGTGGTGGTGGGAGTAGGGGGAAGGTAGTCGGGGGGGAGTGTTATCACGTGGTGGTGGGAGTAGGGGAAGTGGAGTCGGGGGTGGGTGGAGGTGAATGAGAAAGGGGGGGAAGGCGGAAGGGGGTGCAAAAAAGGAGGGAAAGGAGCGCGTAACGATTTCTTAACGTCACGATAAACATACGACGATCATGATAGTGTCACGAAGCTGCTACATAGATAACGATAGCGTCACGATAGACTTACGATATCGCTGCGTTGGGTACGAAAATCGGAGAGCTTCCCAATTTTTTAATGCACACACTAACTTTTTGTGGCCTTGGCCGAGCGCGTCATGAGCGGTCACGATGGACCCATAGCCAGGACTATGACGGCGCTGCGCACTGCATTGTTGGCGCTTTCGGGGTTCGATTATGGAATGTGTGAAGGGGGCCCAAGTGATCAAGGGGAGGAGGAAGAACTCTAACCCAGTCATCCCTGCAAACGCAGTCACCCCTGTTTTCTCTCGAGCCTCGGAGAGAGAAAACAGGGACTCTCAGCTGGCTACGTGCCAGCTTCCTGTCTCCCCACACAACATTACCACTTGTGAGTGTTATGCATGTTTTATGTTTAATTAATGTGCAGTTATGTTATTTTGTGTGCTATTTTCTCTTCCAGAATGCTTTTTCTACAGAATAGGTAGTACAGTGTGGGTAATATAGACGCTGTTTGTTTGTTGTGTTTGCTATAGTTTATTTTAGCTTGAAAAACATGTCTTTTTTTTTTTTTTTTTTTTTTTTTAATTGATGGGGTCCTGGAACTAAACCTATATTTTACCATTAGTTATGTGTTTCATTATACGAGATTTTGCTTTACGAGTATGCCAGGTGGAACCTAACTGCTCGTATCTTCGAGACCTCCCTGTAGTTAGTCGACAAGAATACTAAACGGGTCATATCTATAAAATATTACTTATATTCACTAAAAATTGTCTAATGGTATCCAAAATACAATGGAAATTACGTTGTGGGTCTCAAGGGGTTAACACCTGTGGACATGGGTAGCATCCCCCCTCCGGCCCTCCATGGTCCAATCTACACTACAGCGTATCCACTATGTAGAGTCACCTGTGGGCTGTCTAAGGCCAAAGGCCTGTGCAACCCAGCCTGGGGGCTGGGACAGAACGCTGGATTGAATGCCTCATATCTATCATAACTGATTTTGTTTTGTCAATTAAGACTATTAGCAATATGTCACTATCGAGGTATTGCCACTTTTTCTCCTGTATAGCGGCATAGTCAATAAGATTTACGTACACTGTGTAGCAACCAGACGGATGGAGCAGCCAGACCCCACTGGAGTGGGGACGAGTCACGAGAGTGACGGTTTGGGTGACGACGGATGGAAGTTGCTAGGTCGTAATTAATTTAAAAATAAACTTATGATATAAATAATGATATAATAATAAAGATGTGCAAGCTAGCTGCAAACACACCGAAGTATCGATACCGCCGACACCAGGATGATAGAGAGAGAGTTAGTGATGAAAAAACTTTTTTCTTTTTTATTGTATATACATTTTTTTTTTTAGCAGAGTTGAAAATTATTAATTTCTTTCACTGTGTTGCGGACCCCCTAGTGCCTTTTCGCGGATCCCCAGGGGTCCGCGAACCCCAGTTTAGGAACCTCTGCTCTATGGCTTCCCTCTGTAAATAACATCATTCCTGTTGAGTAAGACGTCTAATGAACAACGTTTAAAACTGCAGGGTAGAATCATCAGCGTAGGAGTGGATAGGGCATTGAGTTAGACTTAGAAGATCATTCAAGAATAATAGAAAGAGAGTGGGTGATAGGACAGAACCCTGAGGAACACCACTATTGATAGACTTAGGAGAAGAACAATGACCGTCTACAGTAGCTGCAATAGAACGGTTTGAAAGGAAACTCGAGATGAAGGTGCAGAGAGAAGAAAAGAAACTGGAAGAGGGTAGATTGGAAATTGAAGATTTGTGCCAGACTCTATCAATAGCTTTTGAGATATAAAGTGCAACAGCAAAAGTTTCACTGAAACTCCTAAAAGTGGATGACCAAGATTCAGTTAGGAAAACTAGAAGATCGCTAGTAGATCGCCCTTTACGGAAACTAAACTGACGATCAGATAGAAGATTGGGAGCAGATAGATGCTTAAGAATCTTATTAGATATAGATTCAAAACCTTTAGAAAGGTAGAAAGTCAAAGCTATAGGATGGTAGTTTGAAGGATTAGAACAGTCACCCTTCTTACCTTCTTAGGAACAGGTTAAATGTGGGCAAACTTCCATTAAGAAGGAAAGGTGGAAGTAGATAGACAAAGACGGAAAAGTTTGTCCAGGCAGGGTGCAAGCACAGAAGCACAGTTTTTGAGAACAATAGGAGAGACTCCGTCAGGACCGTAAGCCTTCCGAGGATCAAGGCCAGAGAGGACATAGAAAACATCATTACAAAGGATCTTAATAGCAGGCATAATATTTCAGAGGGTGGAGAAGAAAGCTGGAGAGATGGTGCTTCACCAGCTACCTTTGCATTTACCTTGATAACATTTACCTCCAATCGGAAGCTTTTACTATTCCACTCCCATGGAAACTTAAATTCGGTTTACATTTTGCTTTCTCACTCCCGTGGAGAACACCAAATCTAAATTTTTTAATTCACCTGAGTGACGGTTTCCTGTCCTCATGCATAACACTGGGGAACAAATTTTTGTTGAGTTAGGTCTGACACTTGTTATTAAGTAATTTTTGGGTGCTGAATCCAAAACTGATCTCAGTTTTTCTCTATCACGTCAAGTTTTTGAACTGTAGGATTTTCGTTTTCTTAAAAAATATGAAAAATACTGTACATAATTTTGCTTAACAGTGCTTATTTTATAAAAAGTTGCAAATGTTAACATACAATGAAAAATGAAAGAAATAGGCATGAATAGAATGTTTATTTAACATTATCATGTTTTTAGAAAGGATAAGGCTATAATTGTGTGCAGGTTAAGGTAAAAATTTACGTTTGTAGCTTTGTCTGGAGTGTTCAACTTGAGGACTATCGCGTTTGATGCTCCAACAATAGTCAGCCATCATATGCACATCCCATCTACCCTGGTAACGTTCTTCCATAACCTTCAAATCTTGGTGAAATCGTTCACCTTGCTCGTCGCTAGCAGCACCAAGATTTTCCGGAAAGTTGGCAAGATGGCTATGCAAAAAATGTACTTTAATACTCATGTTGCAACCAAGCGCTTTGTAGCTCTCCAATAGTTTCTGAACAATTTCTGTGTAATTACTTGCACGTGTATTTCCAAGAAAGTTCTTGACGACGTCTTTGAATGATAGCCAAGCATTCTTTTCAAGGTCTGACATAGTACCGTTGAAATGTTCATCTTTGATGAGCTGTCGAATTTGTGGACCATCAAACACACCGGCCTTGATTTTTTCAATTGACAGTCCAGGAAATGCCAAGATGATGTACTTCAAACAGTCGCCATCAGTTGACGATGCTTTTACAAATTGTTTCATGAGACCTAGTTTTATGTGCAGAGGTGGGAATATTATTTTCTTCCTGTCAACAAGTGGCTCATGTACAATGTTAGGATCTCCAGGTTTAAGATCAGATCTCGGAGGCCAATTCGTCTGAACCCAATGCTTCTCTCGAGCTCTGCTATCCCACATACAGAGAAAGCAGGGATACTTTGTGTATCCACGTTGTTGACCAAGAAGGAAGGACACCATTTTAAGGTCACAACACAGATGATCCAATTGTGTTTGTCATATTGCAATAACTCAATGACTCTCTTTACATCTCCATATTCTTCACGAAGGCAGACCGAATGCCCAATAGGGACTGCGCCAAACAAATTGCCATTGTGTAGAAGGACACACTTCAAGCTCCGCTTGAGCTATCAATAAACAATCGCCATTCATTTGGATTGTAGATTGAAAGCCCTAATTCCTTCAGTAAACCAGGAATGTTATGGCAAAACACAAAACCGCTGGCACTTCGAAAGTACTGCAGAAATGTACTTTCTCTGGTTCGAAAATATGATACCTTCACTCCTTGTTCAAGTATGTTTTTCTCGTTCAGTCTTGATGCTAGTATTTCTGAAGCTTTTTTGGATAGGCCCAAATCACGTGCTAAATCATTCAACTCGTGCTGATCAAATCCCCTACGAACTGAATCCTCGTGAATGTCAAAATCTGCATCATTGCTGTCACTGCGTTCTTCAACATCACTCAGATCTTCTAGAGGAGGTAGTTGTTCGAAAACTGGCACTGGAATTTCAGCTGAATGAGGCTGAATGAGGCTCACAAGTGGAATTATGCTTATCTGGAGGGTAAGCTGTGGAGAAAAAACTTGACGTGCTAGAAAAAAACTGACTACAGATTTGGAATCAGCATGCCAATTTTAGTCTAAATAAGCTCAAAAATCTAACTCAAGAATTTTTTTTTTTCAAATTGTTCCCCAGTGATATAATCCATACTTTAACCCCTAGAGGCCCAGAGCGTAATTTTCATTGTAATTTGGGTACCATTAGAGAATTTTTATTGACTATAAGCAATATTTTATAGATACAACCTGTTTAGTATCCTTGTCGACTAACTAATTTGGTATATTCAGTTACTTTTCGTAATTTTATGGCTAACAACAGACAATTTTATATAGCAAAGGAAAGATCTGGGCGCGAAGGGGTTAATGGTAAATCAGGCTTCGTTAGCACATGATTCTTACAATGTCAGTCAGTAATCACTTCTAACATATATAATAACTTGCATTACTATTACTATTAAATTACAACTATTATCACACACGTGTAACAAGTATTATAACTTCCATACAGGATATTTTCATGTACTTTACATCAAAAGAACCAGTATATTTTTAGAAACTTCATAAACATATAATTATATATAAATGTAATGTATATATAATTATATGTATATCTTCCTGGTTCATCGTGAGAACCAAGTACAGCTTGCACATTGTTAGCTCGAGCAAGTAGGTCACAGGCCAAATGTATATGTATCAGCCTTTTATAAATGTCAACGATAGTTAGTAACACAAGAGAGGAGCGGTCAGAAGCCGGGGAAGGAAGACAGAACATCTCGGATCACGACACACCAGGACGCGCATCTCACGCGCTCCACCAAGACTCACTGGCTGGTTCGTTACATATCTGGTTGTAATAATCTAAGTTCCTTATTGGACTTATAAATAAATGTGTACAAACTGGAAGTACCATTTTAACCCCTTCACGCCCAGAACGTAATTTCCATTGTAATTTGGGTAACATGAGACGATTTTTAGTGGATATAAGTAATATTTTATAGCTATGACCTGTTTAGTATCCTTGTCCACTAACTCATTTGTTATATTAAGTTACTTTTCCTTATTTTATGGCTCGACAACAGACAATTTTTTATAGCCAAGGAAAGATCTGGGCGTGAAGTTAACTTAGCCCAGTTAAGTGGGTTAACTTAGCCCAAGAAAGTCTTTACAATTACACAGACTTATAGCTTTAGGATTAGAGAACATGTGTGGAATGTACGCCTCCAAGCCTGAGACAATGACCTCAGTTATACACTCTGAACAAAGAAATGGGTCTCTGACATGGAAGCAATAATCATTCAATGGAAAATCAGAATAGTGCTGCCTTAGGTCCTACTACTTAGCTTAGATGTAATGCCAGAAGCATCTCAGTTTAGATGGATTCTGAGGCGGCACCAGAGCAATAGGACAGGTTATGGGAATATGAATGTGATCGGAGAAGCCCAACGGACAGAATAATTTAACAGAGTAAGCTGAAGGGTTAGAGGTTAGGTCAAGAATGTTGAGCATGTTTCCAAGGCAGTCAGGAATATGGGTAGGGTGCTGCACTAGCTCCCTCTTCTTCTTTCTGTTTAACATCAGATTTTCCCATAATATCTTATGAGGTTAGACGGCTGATGATACGCTTCCAACTATCTCTATCCATATCCTCTGCTTCTTCAATGCCCAATGCTGCCAGATCCTCTTCATTACGCTGCCTCCATGTTTTCCTTGGCCTGCTCGGTGGATGGCGACCTGGCACTTCCACTCCAACAGCTCTCCCCAATGCCTCACCACTTTTTTTCCTCTTCACGTGCCCAAACCTGCCCAAACCTGCACCAGCTCCTGTAGGTCATTAATGATAGCAAAGTTGAAGGCTTATTCACCAGATTGGTCAGTGCAAGAAGATGATAGCCAAAGCTGGTGGTGAACATCGAAATCTCCAAGAATAGAAATTGCTGCCAAAGGAAAATGAGTTAAGATGTACTCCACTTTGGATTTTAAATACAGTGGTGCAACGAGTTTTGCGCCTAATCAGGACCATTGTAACCGGCTCAAAACTCAAATCCGTGAAGCTATATGTATTGAACTTATGGGAAATAAGCTAATCGGTACCCAGAGTGGTATAATTTCGCTATTAGGCATTAAAATATAAACAAATTTAACTTATTTCATCGTGTAGATCTTTTCATCCTGCCTACTTTGAACCCTCATTTCCCATGCCGCGATTGAATAATAATGGCGATACATATATTACCGAAAAGCTATCATTATTTCAGCCAGAAACTGTTAAGTTAGGTTAAATCAGATTAGATTAAGTTAGGTTAGACGTTGGGTTTGCTTTCATAACAGATGATATCAAGAAAATAAGAAAATGATCAATGCTACGGCAGCGCGAAGCAGAGCGGGGTTTGCAGGGCCCTTCAAGAGTAGTACACACACGAGGCGCTCACACACTCACAGATTACAAATAAACTTGGTCTTCTTGTTGTTTAGGGCTGCGAGGATTCCTTGAGGAGCCTTATGAGCCCTAGTGATATCCTATGATGCTATCACAGGCATGGCAATTTACCTGTCTTCCTCAAGAAGGCACAGGTGAGGTGGATGACAGCTTGTTGTCGTGAGGGGTGGACGCCTGCCGCCGCTTGCAGGGTGGGCGGGTCAAAGGTGGTGACGTTCAGGGCGAGGAGTTGAAAGTGTAGCATGATGGGAGTGGAAGCATGGACACTGCAGCAGGAAGTGTTCAATGGTTTCCAGGATGCTCCTGCACCAGGGGCAGTCAGAGTCAGGGGACAGATGCAGGTGACAAGGATAAGGACAGATGCAATGCATGTTGTGTGGTCCAGGCGGGTGAGAGTGATATCCAGGACGTGGGATGAATAGGATCAATTGCGGGATGAGTATGGAGTCAGTTGCATATGTGTGTTGTATACCAATGTTTATCATTCAAGAAACTTATTAAGAGGTTATTTGCTCCCTGACCACCACATCACTGAGTGAACCATATGTGCTGCTGCTCCACCACCATCACCAAACTGATGAATTGCAATCACATATTAGTAAAGTTAATCATTGACAGTAAACTCAATCCACTATTTCTATTCACATATAGTAATTACTATATCTAATCTTGATATGATGATGATGATGAGGAAAGTGGTGAACATTAAAACGTTTCCAGATCTATGCAGCTGCTGTTCAGTACGTATTTCCTCGTATCCACAGCTGACTGCAATCCCTGCTCAGGCTTGCTGCTTGAGAGCAGCTAGGCGACCATCAGTACCCCAGTTCATCAATGAAGTTTCTTTTTTGATTAATTCTGTTAAGCCCCGACGCCCGAAAGGGGGAGAATTCACGGGGGCTCAACCCGGGCTGGTAAACGCCCCGGCATTGCCGGGGGGGGGGGGGGGGGGGGGGGCACCCCCCACCCCCCCCCCCCCCCCGAGGTCCCTAGCTTGCATAGTTACCCCGGGGGCATCCATTAATCGCCCGCCCCTGTCATGCACTGTCAATCATATGAATACATCACCATCTGCTGCGTAGCCTCCTGGAAGACCTGTGAGGCTCAAGGGGTCCTAAAACCCTGCTGCGGGTGTCTCGTAATGCCCCGGGGTCCCAGGGGGAACCCAGGGAAGCCTCAGGTGCAGCGTGTCTAGTAGGGCGTCGTAGCAGCGTAGAGTTTCACCTCCGCCCCTAGCCCACCGCTAGTGTCTCTCCCCAATGCCCAGTGGTCCCCCGAGGGCCCTGAAGGGAAGCCACAGGGGCAGGTAGTGTGGTAGGACATCATGGTACCGTAGAGATGCACGTACCTACCCCCTGGGGCAAAGCGGAGCGCTCCTTCATTGCCCCACGGCGGCCCCGGGAATCCCTGTGGCCACAGGAGAAAAGCCACAGGGGCGGGCTGTGTTGCAGGGACGCAGGCTGTGTTGCAGGGATGTGATTTTCATGCTTTTCTTCCCCTTAATATATCTACGTTCTAAAAGTCGGAAAATTCCATTACTCGGCTCGGCGCTGATCCCGAGGTTTCCGAGTTTGGGAACTTCAACCTGTATAACGTGATGGCAAGGACAGTGAAGAAATTAACTCGAGTTGCTAAGAACAATTATGAGATTAAAGTAGCAGGACAGGCGAAAAGGGACCCAAAACGGTTCTATCAGGTATATAAAACAAAGACAAGGGAATTAGTTGGGCCGTTAAGGTCAGGACAGGGTGAGGTCTTAAATACGGATGAGGATATGTGTAAGAGTCTAAATGATTATTTCTTAAGTGATTTTACGGAGGAGGATACACAGACGATACCTGATAGTGAACAGATGTTCAAAGGAAGCGATGAGGAGAAACTCAAAGATATTGTGATAACTAGGGAAATGGTGGAAGAGGGTATAGATAAAATGAACATTTTTAAATCGCCAGGACCAGATGAAGTGTATCCCAGGGTATTAAAGGAATGCAAGGAGGTTGTTAGTGAGTCGTTAGTGCACATTTTTAGGAAATCGGTTGAGATAGGAGATGTGCCATTATTGTGGAGGAAAGGAAATGTTGTTCCCATATTTAAGAAGGGAGACAGAGGACTAAAGTCAAATTATCGACCCGTAAGTCTAACATCAGTGGTGGGTAAATTATTGGAATCTATTATTGCAAAAAACATTAGAGAGCATTAGATAAACATAGTTTGATCAATGATTCACAACATGGATTCACCAAGGGTAGGTCATGTCTCACCAATTTATTGAGTTTTTATAGGAAAGTTTATGAGACGGCAGATAATGATAAGGATTATGATATAATATATCTGGACTTTAGTAAGGCATTTGACAAAGTACCACACAAGCGACTCTTAAATAAGGTTAGGGCTCATGGAATAGATGGGAAGGTTCTTGATTGGATCAGAGCTTGGCTAAGTAATAGGCAACAAAGGGTTACAATTAATGGTTCTAAATCTGAATGGGGACTGGTGACAAGTGGAGTTCCACAAGGGTCTGTTTTGGGTCCATTACTATTTTTGATTTACATCAACGACTTGGATAGTGGGATTAGCAGTGATATCAGCAAGTTTGCTGATGATACTAAGTTAGGTAGGATTATTGGATCACAGTCTGATGTAATCATATTGCAGGGAGACTTAGATAAACTTAACGAGTGGGCAGTCAGATGGCAGATGGAATTTAATATTGATAAATGCAGCGTTATGAATGTTGGTAGAAAAAAACCTGGTAATAGATACACCATAAGCAATGTATCGCTGAAAAGATCAGAAGGTGAAAAAGATCTTAGAGTGAGGGTGAGCCCAGACCTCCGACCTAGGAAACAATGTATTGAGGCCAGAAATAGAGCTAATAGAGTATTAGGATTCATTACCAGAAGTGTTAAAAGTAGAAGTGCGGAAGTTATTCTAAAGCTTTATCTGGCTCTAGTCAGGCCTCACCTAGACTATGCGGTTCAGTTTTGGTCTCCATATTACAGGATGGATATAGCCTTGTTAGAAACAGTGCAGAGAAGGATGACCAAAAGGATACAAGGGATGCGTAACTTTAGTTATGAGAGGAGATTGAAGTTATTAAAATTACACTCACTCGAGAGACGCAGAGTAAGGGGTGATGTGATAGAAGTTTTTAAGTGGATAAAGGGATTTAATAAAGGAGAGGTAGGAAAAGTTCTTACGGCTTTTAACCAGGGTAGATCAAGAAGTAACGGATTTAAGCTGGAAAAGCGTAGATTTTGAAAGGAAATAGGGAAAAACTGGTTCACAAATAGGGTGGTGAATGAATGGAATGGTCTCAGTAGACAGGTAGTTAGTGCGGAGTCATTAGGGAGCTTTAAAGAGGAGCTGGATAGGTTCATGGATGGGGATGAAAGGTGGATGTAGGTAGTGTTAGGTGACAGGAACTACCACGTGTAGGCCTCGCGGCCTCTTGTAGCTTCCTTTTTTTTTATGTTCTTATGTTCTTATGTCACTGCGGTATTAGCCCATAGAGGTGATGTGGAGGGCATCGCCAAGCACGTTGTCTCAGGTGGAGCGGCAGACCCGTGAGATGAGGCGTTTAGCCATGGAGAGTGGGAGAGGGAAGGGTGTCGTGTTTTCCTCTCATAAGGCCATCTTTGCAGCGGCATCAGTGACCTTGTTACCATGAATCCCTGTGTGTGAGAAAACCCACTGAAAGGTGATCTTTCAGCCCTCGGTGGTAAGGTGGAGAAGGGTTTGCTGCTACAAACAAACGCTTGGTGTTGTGTACATTTAGACAAACACTCGGCACTGGCGTCACGGTGGTAAAAATTTGAACTACTCAACCGCAAAACTTCCGTGTTTAGGTGTGCGAAACTTGAAATGGGGAATATTTGGAGGTACTCCTATACCTTGTGTCTGTGACATAAGATCTCGTGAAACTCGGCGCACCACTGTAGTCGAAGAATTTAACATTGCCTGAGGACTTAGGTGAGAGATTAATTTAGTAAGAGAGTGTACAGCACAGATTAATTTAGTAAGAGAGTGACATTGGTTACACATGTACACATGTCACTCACAGAGAGTGACATTGGTTGGACATAAAGTGGTTAAGTCGAAACCAGATGGTAGAAAATTCTGAATATTCAAGACCGTGGGCACAAGAGCAAGTGCTGTCGTTGTGTACATATCCATAACAAACAGCTTTATTTTGAAAATGAGAATAGAGAGACTAAGAGGGAACAGTAAAATACTACTCTCAGTGCTCACAGACACCTGGATGTCAATGAGGAAAAGAAGATGAGGTTTAGAGGAAGAGATGTGATGTTCCATAGATTGGAGTTTAGATCTAAGACTGATAATGTTGCAGAAGTTTAGGAAGAAAAAGTTAGAGGAAGTATCAAGACACCTCGAGTCGTCACCGTTAGATCAGTCCGACCTGGGGACATTTATAGTCCCCTCCCCAGACGAGGAGTCTGAGGCAGGATGATTCTTAGCCATTTTATATTTTACTTGTTAAAGAAAGTATATGTGTGTGATGACTGTGATGGGCATGTAGTGTAGTGTGAAAAGTGAGAGGAGATGTCTTTAGAGAGCAAGCTGCAGCTACTCTTGTGTATCTAAGACACTAAGGCTTGTACCGAGAGTCAAGGCGGTAGAGCAACGAACGACGAACGGCAGTCCTTCGCTTACCATAAGAGGGCTTTGTTTTGGAAGGAAGAGCAGCGAGGAAGGTTGGCGGTCAAGGTTGAAGACACGGGTACCCCCGTGTCTTCGCGCAACCTTCGATGAATTTCTATTACATTCCTATTCTGGAGGGATTAATAGATATGTTAACAATATATTTTCCAATATGTGTTTAAGTATAAGTATACACAAACCTCGATTTCCCGGACCTCCATATTCCGGATATCGGATTTTCCGGACAAAATCCGAGGTCCGGGGATATGTCAGAGTCCCAGACAATTTTTTTTTTTTTTTTTTTTTTTTTTTACGTTGAAATGCCTGGTCCTGTTCGTAAATTGACAAAGTTGTCCGGCGGTCCGAGCGTCTCCTGTCATCCCTGGTCAGTGTCCGCACCTCCCGCCAAGTGGCAGCATGCTCAGCGATCGTATTGTTTACATTTGGGCACACGACACTCACGGTTCACCTGCACGGCCTCCGTCAGTCCCCTGACTCCCACTGCCCCTGGTACAGGGACATCTCTGAGATTGTTGAACACTTTCTGCTGCTTCCCGCCAAGTGGCAGCATGCTCAGCTGTCGTATTGTTTACATTTGGACACACGACACTCACGGTTCACCTGCACGGCCTCTGTTAGTCCCCTGACCCCCACTGCCCCTGGTGCAGGAATGTCTCCTGAGACTATTGAACACTTTCTGCTGCCTTCCACCAGGTGGCAGCATGCTCAGCGGTCGTATTGTTTACAATTTGGGCACACGACACTCACGGTTCACCTGCACAGCCTCCGTTAGTCCCCTGACCCCCACTGCCCCTGGTGCAGGAACGTCTCTTGAGACTATTGAACACTTTCTGCTGCCTCCCGCCAGGTGGCAGCATGCTCAGCGGTCGTATTGTTTACATTTGGGCACACGACACTCACGGTTCACCTGCATGGCCTCCGTTAGTCCCCTGACCCCCACTGCCCCTGGTGCAGGAATGTCTCTTGAGACTATTGAACACTTTCTGCTGCCTCCCGCCAGGTGGCAGCATGCTCAGCGGACGTAAAAGTCCGCGGCGGGGTAGTTGATATTGGCGGTTGCCGGACAGTAAATACTAGAGTAGGATAAACGTCCGGGGGTGGGTAATGGCATCGGACTTTTTTTTTTTTTTTTTTTTTTCTGTTTAGAGGATAATTCCTGGACTGTTGCGATTTCCGAACTTTTGCGGTTCCCGGACCAGTGCTCCCCCCTATTAGTCCGGGAAAACGAGGTTTGTGTGTATACGATTAATAGGTATTACATATGCGGCAATAAGTGATTTTAGTGACAATAATACACTCATACCGCGATTTACGAACACTATTTACGAATTTTTGAAGATACGAACAAAATTATTTTGTCCCAAAATTCGGTTTACACACGAATAATTCGAAGTTACGAACAAAAGTTCGTAAATTCATAAACAAAATAAAAAATAAAAATTTAATACATAAATAGTAAGAATATTTATAACACCTAAATATTGTAAAAAGTTCAGTAAACAGAACCATTGGCTCAGCACATCCACACGCGGGGACGCTCGTTTTGATTGTTTGTTTACATATTCTCCGACCGGTCGTGCTGTGTTTATGAACATTATTGTGTATAATCAAGACATTTCAGTGATTATTTCAGTGAATAATGCCTCCCAAGCATGGTGCCAGTGCTCGTGTGGTTGGTTCTAAGCCCAAGAAAGCCAGAAAAGCCATAACACTAGAGTTTAATATAGCGATTGTCAAGAAATTTGACGAAGGCGTGCGAGTGAAGGACATGGCTGATTGATTTAGCCTTTCCCCGTCGACTGTCGTAACTATTAAGAAGGACAAGGAGAAGATTATGTCAAGTGCTAAAAGTGCTACCCCTTTGAGTGCATTAAAAAAGTGTCCACGGTAAGGGAAGAACAGAGACGATGCAGGTCACAAGAGGAAGAAGAGTGAGGCGCTCGTAAACACTTGTCTCTCGCCTCCCTATGAACAACATGTCATTATCTCCAAAAGTAATGATTTGCGACGGAAGCTCATAGAGAAAATGTTTCCTAGAATCCAATAAGATAAACAGAAACCAGACTGTGTACCGTAGATAACATGGATGTAATAAGGGAAGTATTAACGCCACCACACGTCTGTAAATCGAAGAAAAAAAGTTGTCCTGGCGACTTTAGTGTTATCTATGGTAGGGAGTTTCGGTCCAAAGAGGAACGTATCTCAAATGAAATAATGGGGTTAAATGGGAAAAATACATTCAATTTACGAATTTTCGATTTACAAACAGTTTTTCAGGAACGTAACCCATTCGTAAATCGAGGTGCCCGTGTACGGGGAAACGGGGTGGGTCTTGGTTAAGCATGCCGCCATCCTCAAGGTCGCTGCCAGAACCCGCCAGGAAGTTTCTCTTACCGCACATATTTACATGTGCGGTAAGAGAAACTTACGTATACACTCCTCTACTGTTAATTAACTTCATAAAATATATATTTCACTAACTTCATAGCCGAGCAACGTTTCTGTTGATGTTTTTGATGAGTATACGGGCAATTCCTCATTATAGACTATTTATAGTCATACAAAGGCAACGAAGTTTGAAGGCACACTGTTACCAATACACCGCTGCGTGAGACCTCAACCAACCCTGCCTTTCTGTCCACTCTTGGTAACGATTTGAAGGTTCTGCCTCGACCTAACCTTCGTCGGTACGTCGTCGTTTCGTCGCTCTACCGCCTTGACTCTCGTTACATGCCTAAGGGTCACAACCGCATGCCCCATAATGCACCTTAATACATGTTGCTTATTTGTGACTCATATGGAAAAGTTGCAGTATATTTTGAAATGTATGATTGAGTTGTGAGCAACTTTACTATTTTCGGCTAAATTTGCTGTAAACAAAAAATTCTGTGTCAAAACGTTTCAACAGGGGCATGATAAATAATGAAAATATTGTAATTAAAGCATTATTTTCATGCAAAATTGAAAATGTTCTATCATAAATTACAAAGATTACATATGAAATAATAATTTACAAAAGTTATACCATTATGATAGGATATTAAGAATATTTATTCGCGGTAGAAAGGTTTCTAACCCTTAATTCCTGACCAAAACTCAACATAAAATGCGACTATACTAAAGTGGTTGATTGTACATTTGCATAGGCTCCCATCCACCCTGTGTGTGCTCATTGTCATAAGTTATTCTTTCTGAAGTCATATATATATATATATATAATATATATATATTTTAATATATATATATATATATATATTATATATATATATATATATATATATACATCATTATACAGGAGTCCAAGATACGATCAGTTAGTTCACTGGATACTGTAAAGGAAATCTCGTATAGCGAAATACATAACTAATGGTAAAATATAGGTTTGGTTCCAGGATCCCATCAAAGACATGTTTTTCAAGACCACACCACCACACCACCACACCACCACACAAAACACAGTGAATTAAGTGTGACAGCACAGTAGGACAGAGCACAAATAAGTCACAATAAGCACATTAAGTAAACCAGCAAATCAATAAAATTGACTCACAAGGCACAATACAAGCAAAAAAGACGTTGTACTGTAGGGGACGCCGCGTGGTACAAGAGAGAGTAGGGTAGGTAAGGAACAAGGGAGGGGTGCGCAGACCTCTTCCACTGCCCACAAACTCGTCTCTGTGCATCTGAATCATTGTACATCATCATACAGCCCAGATGCATACGTGGTAGGGCGCGCATTTTGAACTTGGTAGTTTTACTCACCCCAGTTTGAATGTCGTAGCATTGGATTTTTTATCTCGTATATTGAAAATACACCCTAATTTACTCAGCTCGTATCATTGATTTCTCGTATACAGAATGCTCGTATAACGGGACCTCCCTGTATATATATATATAATATATATATTGCACCCAGATGCTAGCTTTTCTTGACTGGGTAGTTATTGTCTGTGAAGGCGAATCATCTCCCTTACCACAACATAGGATGGACAGTTTAGTGAAGAAAGAATGTTGCACTACTTTCAGATCAGAAATGTATATTTGCAATATTTTTTTTGAGGTTCCTTTGGGAACAGAAGAAGCAGAAATGGTTGCAGCTGATGCCAGGCTGCTGCTGGAGGAGCGGGAACTATTGATGGAGGAGCTACAACGACAGCAGCAGCATAACAAGCAGATTGATGCCCAACATCATCACAGTGGTGAGGCTAAAACATTGAAGGTCTTTGGACTGTAGTTACAACTCTGTACTGTTCAAAAACCCTTCAAGCCCAGTTGTTAATGTCTATGTGTCTACTTAGTATGATATGTAGATTTCACGAAATTTGGTTCATTACTTATTTATATATAGGAAGTTTTCAAGAATATAAAAAATAATTTACCTATCACACAGTCTGTAATTTTCAGTCAATCTATTTGAAGAAAAATTTTAAATACCGCCAAAGGCAACTACATGTATGAACAATTTGTTGTGCAAAATTTTGTTTATCTTTTTCATTTCTGAAAAAATCTTGATTTGCACATGTCAGACATATTCTCAACATTTTCTTTTAAAAATTTGAACATTTTCTCATAAAAAATTAGCCTTTTAACTGTTCTTTCAAATGGCTTTAAGCAAAATGTGATATAATTTATAATTTAGGCCAGCATTTCCCAACCTAGGGGAAATTTCAGGATTCCAAGGGGGAAATTTATCCCGAGGGACAACTAGCATTTAGTCGACAGAAGAAAAAAATATTTTAGAATGCGGCTGTTAACTTTTCCTCAAGTATATATAGATATAGAAGATATTGTCTATATACTTGTGTTATTAAGAAAGTACATTTTGTGTTTTGGCTACTTTTTTCCTTGTCCACATGAAGGGCGAAATCTGGATGGTTGAACTGGTTGAAGGGACAAACAACAGAAAAAAGGTTGGGAACCACTGATGTAGGCGGTGAAGGAGTACAAATAAAAAAATCCACTTTTCGAGATATCAGCTGTCAAATATTTTTTTTCCCGTGACCTGTGTTGTGCCATTTGTATTTATTTGATTGGCATGAAATTTTCACCTGCCTTCATCAAGCTACTCAGCCTACTCTACTCATGTTTCTTCTTATTTGTCATGCTTGGAAGGGATATATTTGGCCAGTCAAGTTGGGAGCAGTGAAGATGACAGTGTAACAGGGGATTTAAATTTAGCTATAGCTATGCTATTTTTTTATATTTTTCTGTGAAATTTCACCATATGAAACATTAAAGACTTGAACACTTGATTTAACACCATGAAGGAAAAAACATTTTTGTGAACTTCAAAAATATTCGTTAAAAATCACATGGAGACGATCCCCTTACCCTCCCACCCTGCCTGAACACCCGTCGGATTTGCTTCAAACATTTGATGTGATAAAGATAAAGTTAAGTGTTGGTGATGCTCTCATTAGCATAAATCATGTTAAGATTTGTAACTCCAGGACAATATAATGTATGAATGGTAGTGGCAACTGTGGCAGACTTTCATGTCTGCTTTGTCTTAGATTTTCTGATCCAGATCTCCTAGCCTGCTCTGTGCAGGAAATGATAATGATGACAATGATGATGATGATGATGACAATGGAACATTCTTGTAGATATTATGAACTGTGTGTGGATTGTAAGGAAACTATTAGGGGAATAATCATTTGTGTGTGGGGAGTGAAAAATACAGTTGCCGCATATCTAACAGATATTTGTTCGATGTTAACGATGACAGTACGTATATATGTAAAACATTTTGCCATCCATAATGTATGGTACATGGTCATAGCCTAATGTATGCATATTTCCATTTATATGAATGCAATGCAGTCTTGTAATTGTTTGTAAATTTCCTTTTTTTTCAGTTCAGACTATGAAGCAAAATATTGAGGAATATGAACTCCAAAACAACAGTTTAACTTCAGAACTGGGGACTTGGAAGGCCAAGTGTATACAGCTTGAAAAGAAGTGTAGTTCCCTCCAGGACCAGCTTCAGGGATCTGTCCCACAGCAGGATCATCAAATGGCAGTGAAGGAGTGTCAAAGGTCTCTTTAGATATTTTCTTTCTAATTGATACAAGAACAGATTTGCAGTTTAAAGTAATCGTCCAGACCATTTCATCATTCCTGATTTTATGTAGTTAGAGTATAGCCATTATCGAGTGTATCAACAATATGTTGTCACTTTTTGCATCCAGTCAGCCGTTATTGAATAATCCGCAATCAAAATCTGTAAATTCCCCGAGCTTCGAAAACGCTGCTGGCAACTGGCAGACGACGGCACCATGGCTCGGTGACGTTATCCCAGGCGCTTCCTCCCTCCCGCACTAATACAAATACACGTAAACCTAGGCAATAAACATAGTACTTGAAGAATTTTGGGTGTTTCTGATAGATTGTTTTTATGGTATGCGATATGGTATATACATGCATCCTTTATGGGTGCAGCAAGAAAGCTGTGCCTTTCCAGAGAAGTTTGCACACATATAGGCGAGAATACCAATACCGACCAATAGGCGACCAATAGGCGATCAATAGGCGAGAAATGTGTAAAAATTGTTGGTGCGTCAGACGAGGGCTCAATGGAGAGCCATCACAATGGGGTGAAGGTAGGGAAACGAGGGTGGGTTTTGGTTTTGGGGGGAAGGGGAGGGGTTTGATGGGGGGGAAAAGGGGGAGGTTTTTAGTGGGGGGTATTGGTGGTGGAGGAAGGGGATGGGTGTTGGTGGTGGGGGAAGGGGGGGGTGTTAGTGGTGGGGGAAGGGAGGGTGTTGGGGGGGGGGAAAGGGGGAGGTTTTTATGTGGGGGAAGGGGGGGGTATTGGGGGGGGGGAAAGGGGGAGGGTTTGGTGGGGAGGAAGGGGAGGGGGTGTTGTGGTGGGGGGGAAGGGATGGTTGTTAGTGGGGGGGAATGGGGGGGGGGGTTTTGGTGGTGGGGGAAGGGGATGGGTGTTGGAGTGGGGAAGGGGAGGGGTGAGGGAATGGAGATGGGGGGGGGGTTTTGGGGGTGGGGTTGAAGTGGGGATGTGGGTGGGAACAGGGGGTGGGGTTGTGGGGATGTGGGTGGGTGTTGGGGTAAAGTGAGGAATAATAGCAGTTCTTGAAGGACCCCAGCATCCCCCTCTCATTTTCTCTCGGTGAAACACCTCAAAAAAACGTCATCAATAATTTTCGCGGGTTTGGTTTGGAAGGATGAAAAAAAAAACCCCACGCTTTTTTAAAGAGTCGTGTTTTTACGGATAAAAGGCATGGAAATTTTTTTTTTTGGGTTTGGGGTTTTTTTGAATGAACATTTAAAATTTTGCAAAGAAAAAAGGGTCGGGGGACGATTATTTTAAGTCAGAAAAAAATATCAAAAAAAATTTTTCAATATCAGATTAGATACAAGCTGTAAAAGGGAATGTTCAATTTTTTAAATTTTTAGGTGGAAAGAAATATAAGTGATACATTTTTAAACCCAAAGAAAAAGGGATGATGCTTTGAAGTTTTAAATGGTTTTAAGATAGATTCCTTTAACACGGGTTAAGAGAGGAAGAGATGAAAAGATCTAGAAGTCAAAAGTTTAGAAGTCTAGATTTTGTTACTTTTATCACTAGTTTTTTACTTGATAGCAGTTAATGCCCTGGATTTTGTTCTTTTTCATGATAAATTTCTCTATGTATTATTTACCCATATTTATTATTTTACTATTTTTTATTTATAATCTATTTTACTTTGGCAATGAGTTTAGGAACCAAAACTGCCCACGACCTGGTGCAACAGTAACCAAAACCAAACTATAGTAACCTTTAACCCAGTCCAGAAGGGGGATGTACGGTGCATGGTCTGATTCTTTGTGTTTTTTAGGAGGCAGGTAAGTGGGATGAGGGCACAGATGGGGATCCTGCCCCTGATACGTTTTCCCCTACACACCATGCAGTTAAGTAAATGCCCGGTACTGCATTTCAGAAAACTTATCTCTCGTACCATTAAAAAACCCTTTATACAGGGTGTAACACGAGTTTCTGCAAAATTTTGATACAGGAGAAAGAAAGTGTTATTCAAGTAGAAAAGTTCAAACACATATGCTTTTTGAGATTTCCCTTTAGCGTGAGATGAATGAGAAAACACGGGGGCCCAGCAGGTTGCCCCTCGGTGGAAATTATAAATTTATTTAATCATAATTTTACTAATAAGGGAAAATACATTATCTTAAACACCCCCCCCCCCCCCCAATTGGGTATTAATGTAAATGTATTTACAAAAAACCTGTACATAAAAAACAGCAGGGCTGTAATAAGCAATACTGAAAAAGGGCTACTTGGCATCAGCAGAAAAAGGGTAAGGGGGATGGGCTAGGTGGGCCCACCGGTCACCTGAGCAGTCAAATCCTCCCCCGCTCCAATGATCCCAAGTAGCCTTTTACAGTTTTGCTTATTACAGCCATGCTGTTTCATGTACTCTTACGGTAAAAAACATACCTTTAATCCCAATGTTCGTTATAAGATAATGTAATTTTCCCCAATAATAGAAAAAAGATTATGTTTTAAATAATTAAAAAAATTTCATCAGTGGCAACTGCGAGACACACTGCATGCCTATACATTGCCTACCACTTTAAAAATTGCTGGCCGCTGTGTTTTTTTCCAAATTCACTCAGTCTAAATGAAGTATCAAAAAGCATATCTTTAGAACAATTTCTACTTAGAAAACACGTTTTTTCCCCTGTATCAATTTTTGAGAACCCGTGTTACACCCTGAAAAAGTGTTAATTGGCAACCCTCTGCCGGGGACAGGCAGGCAAGAACTAATAACTTAGATCTGAATGGTAGAACCCCAGTCACTAAGCAACATCCTTGTTTAAAAAAAACATAAATAACATTTTATTTTTTGTAGAAGTGAAAGTAAAAAAAAACATAATCATATGAAAAGGTGGAAAATGAGAGATAATAAGAAACTGAAATGCCTACAGTAACTAAAGAAAAAAAAAAAGAAAATTAATTTTAATGAGGCCCATAATTATTTTTTGCTTGGGGGGGCGGTCGAGTGGTTAGCGCCTGGAACGTTAGCTGGGAAAGTCCGAGTTCAAACCAAACCAGTGCAGGTCTTTCATCCATTGGGGAGTGGCAGAAGGTGGGGGGTACTAAAAATGGACATAGATACAAATTTTTATTGTGGAATAATAAAAAAGTGCAATTGTAGTGCGGGGAGTGGGGACGGGCTAGGGGCCGGCCGGGCAGGATCTTCTTTTTAACATGGGAGGCCCGCCGTTGACTCTGTTGAATCGCCCCGATTTGAATCCTCGGAGCTTTTGGCGGGCGTAAAAGACAAAACCCTAAATCCCCCTCCCGAGGGGGAAGAGGTTACAGAACGGGGGGGTCCGGACGTCTGCGTTATGGAGTTCAGGCGGGGGGGTGGCGATGGCGACGAGAACTGCCCCCTTGCGGGGAATCAGTACAGTATGAAGCCTGTATTCCCCCGGGGGGTGAACCTGGTGGTGTCTCTGGCGAAGAATAGGTAGCGTTGGTTTCTTTTAAAATATCCCCCCGTTTGGGAACTTTGACACGATAATCTCGGGTTTTTTATCAATGCCAACCACCACCCCCAGCCTGCACAGGTCACACTCCTCATCGGCTTCCTGCAACTCGGGAGCGAAGACCCGTGTGCCATTTACAGCCGTTGGGAGGGCCCTTAAAGCACCTGAGCGGAGAGGACCATCAGGGGGGGGGTGTTTCAGAAACCATAAACCCCCTTTTTCACAGGCCTCATCTAGTGCCACCTTTTTGGAGATTTCACGTAAGACTTTTTCCCTTTTCACAAAGGCTGGTGGCCTTTGGACTGGGGAAACAGGGGAAGAAAGACATGTTTTTATGGCCCATACTTCACAAAGGACAGAAACACAAGCTTGAAAACCGGCCCTCCTCAGTCTGGAGTAAGATGGTAACCCCCGCACCCTTTAAAAGAGCACGCAGCAGCTTCATTGTGGTTCGCGACGTCATGCCCCGCCCATAATCTACAATGCACGGCCACCCCAGACAGGTGATCTGGAATAATAATTCTATATAATTAAATATAATATACAGAAAATTCCGCTTTTAGGACCTCGAATAACTAATTTCAGTTTAACGAACTTGTTCTGCCAGTTCGATATAGCGGGGATTTACGAGTATTCGGAAATGGGGTTTGGTTCGGTGGTGGGCCGGGGCCGAACATTACACGCAGGTCGAACGTGGCAGTGAAAAAAAAGCCGACCGGGGCATTGCGCGGCTGTGCGCCCAGCGGGGTTTTGTCAGCCTGAGAGTAAACACCCCCCCTGATGTCCCCCCCATGCCTCATACATGCCTGCCTCCCGTCTTCACCACAATTTTTTAATTTTCCCTGTTGGTTGTAGTATACGATGGCTTATGTCGTAAGATACAAAATTCATCTAATTACAAAAAAGTTAATTATACATGGAAAGGGTTGGAATTAAAATTTTCCCCCCTATAACAAACAAAGTTTGCATAGCGAAAAGTTCGGACCCCTCGGATATAAACAAATTTTTGAATATAACGTACCCCCTTCCCCCCAATTGGTTTGTTATATGGGGGTTTTACGTACTAAAACATTTTGGGTAATCCTTACCGGCATGGGTGAAGAGGTCTGCGAGCCCCCTCGAAGGCCCGTGATGGCAGAGGCAAAGACACTCTTACGGGTTTGCACCGTCCCCCGCCCCAACCCCCCCATGACAAGTGGGGGCCATTTTTGCTTTCCCTAAATTTTTTGAACATCACCCCATTTCCCTCCTAGGGTTTATCAGTTAAAGAATACCGTTATTTTCGTAAATTTTTGTTCTATAATATTATCAAATAAAAAACAGAAAAATCCCCTAAAGAAAGCATTATAAGAGAGTGAAAAAAAATTACATGAATAAAATTTCATTTAAAAACTCTCGCCATTTAATATTTTGCGAAAAAAAAACATTTTAGATGAAACATATTTCAATGAAAAGCAGATTTTTCATTATTTTTCCATTGATATTTTTTCGTTTTTTGATAAATTTTGAATTACAACAATCCACAAATTAGGTTAATTTTAAAAAATGACATAATCAATCGGGGTAATTTTTTCCGATTGAGAGGTATTTATTTTAGTTAACGCCCAATTAGGGGCATGGGTTTTTTTTCTTTTTTTATAAAAAAAGAAATTACAATGGAAATAATAAAATTCGCTTTTATGAAATTTCTGAAAACCGCAAAATAAAATGGAAGATTTTGGAAAATTTAATTTCATCAATTCCACTCCTTTTAAAAGGCATTTTTTTATTTATTTAAGTTTTTTTGATTAATAGAAAAAACTTTTGGGAAAAACATTTTTTAAGTTAAACCATGGGGGGGGGAAAAATGAAATTTGGGGGACCAAAAAGGTACGAAATATTCCAAAAGGGTAGAAGCCCTATAATATTTTTGGCAAAATAAATTTTTTGCGGAAAATTTCCCCTAAGGGGGGAGCCGGGCACACCATCATTTCCCCCCGATACAGCCCTTTGCCGGGGAATTACCCCCAAAAAAAATTCCCCTGGCCTGGGAAACGGGGCGTAAAATCCGCTTTGACCCAACCCTCCAAAACGGGTCTCAGATTTGGGACGCTCAAACCCCCGGCCCTTCCGTTAGCCCAGGGGTTTCTAGTTTTTCCAAACCCCCTATATTCCCCCAAAAAATTTAAAAAAATCTTGGGGGGCTCCCCACAATCCCCCAAAAACCTTCAAAAATTACATTCTTGGGTAAAAAATTCCCCCCCCCCAAAAAAAATTCGGAATAAAAAGCCCTGCCCCTGGCAATTTTGGCAAACCCCCCCCTTTGCCCCACCCTTCCCCTTTTTTTCATTTGGGGAAAAAAGCTTTGCCCATTGCCCAATTTTAAAATTTGGGGTTCTACAGGCTGGGAGTTTTTCCTGGTTAAAAGGTGGTTAAAAGGGAGTCGAGCCCTCCTTTCAAAACTAAAAACCAAAAAAAGGTTTGTCCCAAACTTCCCCCATAGAGGGTTTGGGGGAGTCGGGTAAAATTTTTGGGGAAAAAGGGTGTAACGGGTTGGGGCAAATTTCGGGGGGCACAGCTGGCTGTTTTTACGGTTTTTTTTTGGGAATTTAAAGCAGGGTAATCGGTGGGGGAAATCGACCCCCCGGGTTAAAAATACCCGGGCCAACGAAAAAATGGGGGAAAATTCCCCGGACGGGCGATATGTCATTGAGGAATTTTGGGGGGGGCACCCCCCACGACTTTTTTTGGGGAAAAGTTTAAAACAAAAAAAAACTACAAACCCACAAAAACGGGGCCAAACAAAAAAGGCAAAACATCCCGAAAGGCATGGGGGGGGGGGGGGGGGGGGGGGGCGGGGGGGGGGAGCGTCTCCGACCCGAATGGGGGCATGTGGGGATCAATGTGTGAATGTGTGATGACCGTTTAACCGGGGACCATATAGCACCAGGTATCCTCCTTTGAAAGATCTTCCCGGAGCTTCCAGTAGCCCTAGGGTAGCCGGTAAATCTGGGTTTTTTAGCTGGAAAACCCTTTTGGGAGACTAAATTTAGAAGTGGTAGTGTCACTTTCTTGAGGTTTTTCATTAAGGCGGGGTCAGTGTAGAGGTCTGAGAGGGGCTCAGAAATCTCACAATCTCTGGCAATACAAATGTATGAACGTGGGGGTGCCAAAGATTTCCCTCCATGTCGAGGCGGGGCACAGCAACAGCATGGGTAGGTGTGAGAGCTGGTTAAGCTCCATAACACACACACACACCCCACCCCTCAGGCTGTGTGACACAGCGGCGCCCTGGGAGGCTCCTAAAAATTTGGATATGCTGTAGGCTGCAGTGACCAACAAGGAGCAGAGGACCCTGAAAGATTTTAAGTATTTAAGGGTTTAGAGCTAGAGTTAGAAAGTCCCGTTCCTAATGTTTAACCTAAAAAATAAAAAAAATTTTGGAAAGTAAAAAAAAAAAGTAAACAAGGGAGGGGGAAATGTCGGCGGAGGATTCCGTCGGGCCCAATTTCGAGGCTTCAATACCAAAAAAAAAAGAATATTAGGCTGAAAATGAACCAGAAAAGGGTCATAATGCTAGAAAATGTAGTTCACGAATTGAGGAAAATAGAAAAGATGGAAAAGAAAGTTTTCGTTCGGAAAAAGATAAAATATTTTGAAAAAAGAGTGGATAAATTTAAAGGAAAGCAAGACGATGAAAAGTAGTGAAAAAAGATGAGAAATTTAAGCAGACATAAGAAAGGAAAATGACACAAGAGGAAAAAGATGAAAGAAAGGGAAAGGAAGATAAAAAGAAAAAAACCAAGAAAAAAATTACGCCAAATAATTTTAAGATCAAAAAAAATGAAAAGAAAAATCTGACCAAAAAAGTTTGTCAAAGTAATCAAACAAAAAGGAAAATTTTGAAAAGGGGAAAGGTGGACAAAAAGAAAGTGTCACATTTTGGGTTTAAGGAAAAAATGCGCCCAAGAAAAACTTTAAAAGAAGGGAAGAAAAAAAGTGTCAAAAAATATTTTAAAAAATAAAAAAAAATACGGAGAAGAAGAAGAAAAGAAAGGGTACATAGTTTTGGGAAAATTGAGGAGGGGGGGGCCCCCCCCTTAAAAGTTTAAGTTAGGTCACAAACTAAGCACAAGATATATTGTTAAGGCATGGAAACGGCAAAGACAGAAAAAATAAAAAAATATGGTAAGAGAAAAACATAAGAAAATAAGGAAGCAAAGAGGCCGGAGGCTACAGTGGTAGTTCCCGTCACCCAACACTACCTAATCCACCTTTTCCCCATCCCTGAACCTATCCAGCTCCTCTTTAAAGGCCCCCCAAGATTTGCATAATACCTGTTACTGAGACCCTTCCATCGTTTACCCCCCTATTTGGAACCAGTTTTTCCCTATTTCCTTTTTAAATCACGCTTTTTCCCGCTTTAATCCCTTACCCTTTTTGTTTACCCCGGTTAAAAGCCGTAAAACTTTTCCACCTTTCCTTTATTAAATCCCTTTTTCCCCTTAAAAACTTCATCAGATTGCCCCTTTCTCCGCTCTCAGGAGGTAATTTTTAAAAACTCAATCTCTTCATAACAAAAGTTTTGCATCCCCCGACCATTTTGGTATCCTTCTCTGCGCTGTTCTAACAAGGGTTTTCCCTTTCCCTTAAATGGAGACCAAAATGAACCACATAGTCTAGGGGGGCCTGACTAGGCCAGAAAAGCTTTTGAATAACTTCCCCACCTATTTTAACACTTCTGGGAATGAATCTAATATCATTAGCTCTATTTCTGGCCTCAATCATTTTTTCCAGTCGGAGCTAGCTCACCCTCAAATCCAGATCTTTTTACCTTTTGATCTTTTCAGCCTACATCCTTTGGGTATTTTACCCGGTTTTTTTTACCAAAATTAAAAACGCGCATTTACAAAATTAAAATTTCCCTCTGCCATCTGATGCCCCCCTCGTTAAGTTTTTCTAAGTCTCCCCGAATATGATTACACGACTGTATCAAAAACCCACCTAACTTAGATCATCAGCAAACTTGCTGATACATCTAATCCCACATCCAAGTCGTTGTGTAAATCAAAAAATATAATGGGCCCAAAAAAGACCCTGTGGAATCCACTTGTCACCAGTCCCCTCAGATTTAGAACCTTAAATTTTAACCCTTTGTTGCCTATACTAGCCCAAACTTGATCCAATGAAGAAAACCTTCCCCTTATACCAGGAGCCCCCAACCTTATTTAAGAGTCGCCGGTGGACTTTGTCAAAAGCCTTTCTAAAGTCCAGATTAATTATTTAATCCTTATCATTATCTGCCGTCTCAAAACTTCCCATAAAAAAACCCAAAAAATTTGGGGGACATGACCTACCCTGGGGAAACCATGTTGGAATCATTGATCAAAAATATGTTAAATTAAAATGCTCCTAATGTTTTTTTAATAAAGATTTCCCAAAATTTACCCCCATGATGTTAGATTACGGGTCGATAATTTGACTTTTTCCCCTGTCTCCCTTCTTAAATAGGGTACAACATTTCCTTTTCCCCACAATAATGGCACTCGCCTTTCAACCGATTTTCCTTTAAAAAGTGCATAAGACTCACTAACAACCCCGCATTCCTTTAATACCCCGGGATACACTTCATCTGGTCCCGGCGATTTTAAAAAATTTTATTTTATCTATACCCTCTTCCACCATTTCCCTAGTTATCACCTATCTTTGAGTTTCCCTCATGTTCCTTTGAAATCTGTCACATCATATCGTTGGTATCCTCCTCCGTAAAAACCCCTTAAGAAATAAAACTTAGATTTACAAATATCCTCATCCGTATTTAAGACCCACCCTGTCCACCTTAACGGCCCCCACTAATTCCCTTGTCTTTGTTTTAATACCGATAGAACCCAAAAGGGTTTTTTTTGACTTTTTGGGCCCTTTTCGCCCTTTTGCTACTTTAATTCATAATTTTTTTAGAACTTTGGGAATTTTTTCCTGTCCTCGCCATCACGTTTATACTGTTCTTTTTTTACCATCCTGCTTGAACCTTTAAAAAAGTTTTTTTTTACTCAATGTTTGTTTTAAATTGGTGGTCATCCATTTGGATCACTCTTTTGGACCTTATTCCCATAAGGAATATTTCTTTTTGGGCCGTCCCAATTTATTTCCTTTCAAATGAGGTTTAACCTCATCAGCCCCCACCTGACCCATTTCTAAACTTCTAATTCTACAGCCCGACCTCACTTCCATGTCTAACGCTCTAAAATTTTCCCCTCAGCCTGCCCCCAATACCCTACCCCAACCCTGCCAATTACCCCCAGGTGCATTCTTAATCCTTATAATTGGCCTTTCCGCTTCATCCCCCTTCATTATTTTGGGAACATTTTTCCCCCCCATCCCAACCTTATTTAAAAACCCAGGTGTCTTCTTAAAATTTCATAATTTGGGCCCTTTTTGAAATTAGGCATTCCTGCTATTGCCACTTAATTTTTCCAACTTCCCATTTTTAAGCTAAAAAGACCATAATGGCGCTATTTTCTAAATTTTCCCCGACCTCCCCATTTGTAACAAATGTCTTATTGTCAGCAATAGATTAAAATTATTTCCTCTAGTAGGCTTTGATTTTTGACTTGGAAGTTACCGGATTATATTTAACAATTCATTGCATGCTGTCACCATGATTAAATCCCAGTCATATTCTAAGATTAAAATCTCCCACCACGCATAGCGGTTATATCTGCAGGCCTGTTTTTTTCTTCCCCTAAGGGCTGAACCTCTTTTCATAAGTTTTGGGGGCCTATACACTCACCCAAAAAAACCCTTTTCTCATTCCCCCCGTAAAAACCTCTACCCATATAGGGCTCTATGCTGTCATCGTTTTTTAACATTACAGGGAGTCAATTTTCCGCCCGGATTTACGGATTTCCCAGATTTTTTTGCCAGCGGGTCATTTTGGAAACGGTAGTTCGGCTTTTTAAAAAGTTTGGGGGGGGGAGTGTACATAGTTGCTAGCCCACAGCCCGAACCTGACCCTGGCCATGATCCAGAAGACCAAACACATTTTTGGTGCCTAGGGGAAGTTAAAATAGGTGCCGATATTCCTGACTCCACTGCTACAAGTTTGCTCGGAGGCAGATGTTGAGGGGGAAACAGAGCCACAGCCAGTAGTTTGGGGGGGATTACCCCAGCCACAGCCCGGTGAGATAGCTTGGGGTCCAGGGGTTTTTGGTATCGATTTGGGACACGCCCTCACTGGTCAAGTTTGCAGGCTCCAGGGCCTGGAGAGTTCCCCAAAGAGGATGCCACAGCAGGAGGCAACCAGATTGGCCAGAGGGTAATAATCAATATGTATGGCCAGAGATATAACATATATAACACAAATTGTGGACACAAAAAACCAAAAATTGGACCAGAAATGATTAAGTAAACCAAGGACCCCCTAGAAGCTCCCAGAGCATGAAATTTACAAAAAATATCGGGGGGGCTTACAGCACCCCCCCAAAACCCCCCGCTGGGAGGTTCCCTCACTACGGTCGGTCAGCCCGCTGCGCTGGGATGAGTTTGGCGCCCTATTTTTTTATTTTAGAGGTTTTTTTCTTTTCTTGTGACACCCGCATTATTTAAAACAACATGCAAGCATCTCTTCCCCTAAAGCGCAACTCCTCCACTTTGTCTGCCACCTTTTCCTTGTGAAATAACTATACCAGCTATCTCGATTCCGGACGAAACCCTTTTGGGAAAATCAAACCCGTTTTTAATGCTATTTTAATCCAAAATCCTCTATATATTTTTTTCCTCTCAATAAATCTTCTTTTTTTAAAAAATCCACAGGTTAGAAGCCTTTAAGCAACTCTCTTTTTTTTGCAAATTTTTTTTTATCTTTAACTAAAACCCCCCTCTCTTCTTTTTTCGAATCCCTTTAGCTCCCCCCTTTTGAAACTCCCCTAGTATCGCAAGTTTCCTTACCCCGACCCAGTGTTACTCCCCCGGGTTTTATCTTTAAAAATGCCGCAGTGCACCACTCCCTTTTTAAGGGATTCAGACAAGTATGAACCCTTTCCCCCGAAAAGGACCCCGTCCCCGCGGTAGAGGTTTTATGCCCGAAAAAAAAATTTGGGCCCAGTTTTCTACAAAGGGCCCAACCATTTCTTTTCATGAAGGCCGCCGGCCATTCAAGGCAATAGCCCTGGAGTACCACAAGTGTCAACAAAGCGCTTTTGGGAAGGACACCACACACCACAGGGGGAAACCCCCCCCGTCCCCCAACTTACCTACAGCTTTCCTTTAAACCGCCAAGCAATTCCTCCTCCTTTCACATCAAAAATCATTCCCCCAGCGCTCAGGCAGACGAGGGGGTTTTCCCTTGGTCCGCCATGAATCAAATATTTGTCCCAAAATAAAATATCCCCTTCCCCGGATAATCACCGACTTCATAGCACCCCCCCGGTCACAGAAACTGCTGTAAAAATGCCTAACCTGACTGTCCCCCAACAACCAAGATTTTACCTTGGGTGATGAGTATCGTCCCCCTTCCTTACCTCCCTATCTCCTTTTTGCAGCCTGAGATACCTGAAAAAGGTTTGTGCACACAACATGGTCATCGTTTACCTTTTCTCCTTTGGGGGGCTCCCGATCAACACCTTCCAAACACCCAAACCCTGGGGACTTTCTGGTGACCCTTTGTAGTCTCTCGAGTCAATCTCGCCTGGTACCCCCTACAGGGAACCCTCGCAGTGCCCCCACTCACTCCACTTGGCCCCTTACCCCCCACACTTTAAAAGAACGTATCTTATTTCCCCGCTTTATACAACGCTTTTTAATTGTTCATTTACTTGCAAAGCTCCTTTTCAGCTCGTCGCCTCCCCAAAATAGCTTAAGCGCATTCCCCCCCCTACTAAATCCTCTCGACCCCCCACCCAGCCCCCTTCATCCTACCACACTACCATCTCAACTGCCGGTTTGAAGCACAAAAAAACCATTTTCTCTCCCCCTCCCCAACACTCCCATACAGACGTAGCCATTCTAATCCTAGAGTCAACCAAACACAACTCACTCCACCCGGAGACGTCAGGGAACTGACGGAGACGAAAAGATATGAAAAGAGGGAAAAAAAGAGCCAGTTTTAATGTACTGTTTAAAGAAGCCAAAGAAAAAACGAATTGAGAACGGAAAAGGAAAAAAAAAAATTTATTGGAGAGTTTTGGACAAAAATGAAGAAGTGGTATCTAAAAGAGAAAGAGAAGAGAAGACAGTTTAAAGAAAATGAAGAAGGAGGCAGGATTTACACAAATATAAAATGGGGTAGTTCAACATTAACAGAAAAAACGATTACCTGAGAACCAAAAAACCAGAATATGGGTCTGTAGAAACTAAGCTGAGTGATTCGAGGAGTCCCGTTGGGGAGGGTCATATAAGTATGGAGGCCCAAAAAAAAAAATCAGAAAAAAAGGGGGGTGGTGTTTTGGTTTAAAAAGGAAGGATGTGGTAGTAGGAAATGGGAAAAAGGAAGGTATGGCAGAGGTGGAAGGAGAGTTGGGGATGAGAAAAAGGAAGAATAAGGGGACTTAGTACTCGTATACTTCCACCTAAGACAAATTCTGGGGGAGAGAAGAGATGGGACATGATAAGAGACACAAGAAAAGTTTAAAGAATTTGATGGAAAATGTGAGAACAAATTTTGAGGGAGATTTTAACTGCAAAGAAGTTTTTGGGGAAAAATGGTATATGCCCGGAGGAGAAGATCATGGGGGGGGTACATTGTTGGATTTTGGTAATGAATAACATTAGGGCTCAGGGATTTAAAAAGAATACAAGATTCAAGGTAGCGAAAACCCAAGATAGGGGGGCCTACATTTACGAAAGAAAATGAAGTAATTAGTAAAGTAAATATAGGCCCACTTTGGAAAGGTACCAGTACTTATTGAATTGAAGAAAATGATAGCAAAAAAGAGGGGAGAAGAGAAGAAACAAGAAAGGGGAAAATATAAGGAGATTTAGAGAATACAAAGAGCAGCCACAAAAATGGCTCCCAAACCCGAGGATTAACATATGAGGAAAAAACTTTCAAGACAAAACTCCCAAATCTGAGAAAAGAAGAGAAAGGGAGATTTTTTTTTTTTAGCAGGATAGAGCATCAATGGGTTGGGAAAAAATTTATAGAGAAGATCTGTTTTTGTGGGAAGATAGAAGTGCAAGAGGTCATAGAAAAAATGAAAAGGACAACATGCAAGAGGGAAAAAAAAAATACAGCTTCCCGTATAGAAGCTAAAGCCTGGAACAACCTTGAGCAAAGGATTAAGCAAGAAGTATTCAAGAATTCCCCAATCAAGCTGGATAATAGAGATTTGGAGGGGACTAGAGCATAGCTCTTTTCCCGTATGTTACAACTAGGAAATACACACTAAAAAGCTTCCCTCATAGAAAGTAGAAGTTTGGAAGGATTAAATGAGGAGGTGATACCCGGGAATAATGTGCACCAATGAAAAAAAGATAGAAAAGTAGATACGGAGACGGGACCACACGAGTGTGCTCAGGCCTGTAAAAAACAACTAGGTAAAACACACACCCGCGCTGTCCAAAGGCCCAAATTTTCCCAAAACAATGATAAAAGGGAAAATTACCTTTTTTTTGGTTTGGGGAAATGGTTTTGAAACACAACGGTCCGTTTCTGAGTAGAGAACTAAATATTTTGCTGAAAAGGCTTGTATTGGTCAGTTTTTTCAGACATAGGCGATAGTTTTCATGTTCCCCCAGGCAAGGTGAACCCCCCACAGCAGGAATACAGGAATTTTAAGGGTTACCCCAGGAGAAGTAATTTTTTGGCATCAACATGAAGGTATTTACATGTAGATAAGCTGGCTGATGGTAACGCATTAGAGTCAAAACATGTTTGGGAAAATATCAAAGAGTTATAGAAAGAAGTAGTCAACAATAAGAATGAGTTAAGCATTGTCTTGGCCTTGAACCACGAGTAGGCTAAGACCATTAATGAGCTGACAATGAATAATGGACCAGGCTGCAGTGGAAATAGGACAGCTTAAAGAGGACAACAGGAAAGTACTGGAGGAGAGAGAGGAAATGAAAGAAGAGCTAAGGTTGAATGAGGCCAAGGCATTATTAGTTCATGAGAAAAATTTGGATGAAATTAAGGAGGAGCAAAAAAGATGGAAAAATTGCACGAGGAGGAAAAGATTGGCCTAAAGAACATTTTCAACCAGCAATTAAAGGAGAGCCAAGACAATGTAGAACAACAATTTGTTAGGGTTTGAAAGACCAAGGAAAATATTTGCTAAATGCAAGACTATGGTCTCTAAATACAATCTTGTTTCCTGGGAGGGTAGGGAAATAATTGGCGAATTGAAGAATGTAGTCACCAAATAAGAATTAAGGTAGCAATTGATTGAGGCCGCCAATTGCAAATTCATCAAATCTGAACTCGCCAAATGCGAGGCCTTACTGTAGTATTTTTTTTTTCTTCATAAGATTTATCCTTTAACCCGTAAAGTGTTTAGTACGTATCAAAGACTACTCTATACTGGACTTGCTACTCATTTTGGGCTATTTCCAGTGGAGGCCAGTTTTGCGATTCCTGCCATTTTCGAACATCACTCCCTTTTCCCTTCCTATGGTTTATCAGTATATATGATATACCGTTATCTTCGTAAATGTTTGTTCTATAATATTATCAAATAAAAAACAGTAAAATGCAATAAAGAAATGCCATTATGAGAGAGTTAAGAAATATGCATGAACTTAATATTCACTTGAACTCATCGCCATTTAATATTTTGCGAGAAAACATTTTAGATGCTAGCGATAGAAAGAAGCGGATTTTCATTAGCTTTCCATTGCTATATTTCGTTTTCTGATAAATGAATCATAACCATGCATAAATTAGCGTTAACTAAAAAAATAACATCATCTATCGGGATAATTACCCGATGGATGATGTTATTTATTTAGTTAACGCTAATTTATGCATGGTTCTAATTCATTTATCAGAAAATGAAATATAGCAATGGAAAGCTAATTAAATTCCGCTTCTATTGATATGTTGCATGTAAAAAGTCTTCACGCAAAATATCAAATTGTGATGAGTTTAAGTGAATATAAGTTCATGCATATTTCTTCAGAATCTCATAATGGAATTTCTTTAGTGTATTTTACAGTTTTGTATTTGATAATATTATAGAACAAACATTCACGAAGATAACAGTGTATCATTTATACTGATATGCCATAGTCTACTGTATTCATGGAACACTTTTTTTACTTGCCGATACGATTGATGATGTTATGTTTTTAGTTAACGCTAATTTAGGCATGGTGGTAATTCATTTATCAGAAAACGAAATATATCAATGGAAAGCTAATGAAAATCCGCTTCTTTCTATTGCTAGCATCTAAAATGTTTTCTCGCAAAATATTAAATGGCGAAGACTTTAAGTATATATTGAGGTCATGCATATTTCTTCACTCTCTCATAATGGCATTTCTTTAGTGTATTTTACTGTTTTTTATTTGATAATATTATAGAAGAAACAGTTACGAAGATAACGGTATATCATATATACTGATAAACCTTAGGAAGGGAAATAGGGGTGATGTTCTAAAATGGCAGGAATCGCAAAACTGGCCTCCACTGGTCATGGGTGGGTTGGCGCGGGGCACAAGTAGCAAGTCCAGTATAGAGTAGTCTTTGTACGTATATATACGTACCCCTAGGAGAAGTGTTTAGTATGTATATATACGGAGCCTATTTTGTTGTACTTTGTGGTACTTTATCGTCTAGAAAACAATGAATTGTCCTTATATTATGGCAATGCTTTAATATTACAGCTCTGATTATTTTTATTTTGACTTTGAACTGTCTATTTTGCATAGAAGAAACATGACAACGAGAAGTTTAGTAAACTTTTACGTATGTCAGCTGAAATGCATATGTTCTTGTACCTGTTTTTTATTTATTTCATGATAACATACAGTATAATAACATTCAACACTATTCCAGCTATAAAAGCTATATAATGCTTTCATTTATTTGCGCGGGAGTGCGGTACCATTGTTATGTTGGCAGCCCTGCAGGCTTGGTACTGTTTTAGGCTGTTGGCGGGAACCCATCCCCCAAGGCAGGCAACCCCCACGCCCTTTCCAGCTGATTTTGAATAAAATTTTTTTTTCACATTCTAAACGATGAAAAGGGGTCACAAAATTTGGGGAAAGAAAAGGGCGATTTGTCTAATGATAAGGGATGACCCTGACTATATGGGGGTATTCGGGCCCAGGGGAAAGGAGGGGGAGTGAAAACCATCATTTGAGCCCCTCCCCGGGGTCTGCCAAAGTTCACCGAAACCCTCTCGGCAAATCACAACCCCTTATTTTTTTTATATAGCCTCCGGCCCCCCAGGTAATTCTCTAAGGGGGGAAAATTTCCTCCCAACAAAAACGGGGGAAGGAAAGTTGGGGGAATTTCCAGAGAGAGGGCCTTGGGGTTCCTTCCCCCACAGATGTCTGCAGAAATTGGGGTTTGCATAATGACGTGAGCACGCTTTCCCCTGGTTTTATATTTTTTGATGACTTAGTGTGGGTTTATTTTTTCGCAAAAAAAAAGTAATTTTAAATTTGATCGGGATTTTATCAAAATCTTTGGGAAATCTACGAAAGAAAAAGGCTGGCACTTTATTTTGTGAGTCAAGGAAGTGGGGTTTGCGAGGAGCCGTAAGGGCTGCCAACATAAACTTTTCCACTAGCTTTTTTTTACACATTTTTAAAGGCAAGGGTTTACTTTTTTTCCTGGTGAAAAAAACATGTATATATATAGATCCCTGAAATAAAATTTGAAATAAAATTTCCCAATAAAATGCAAAAAACAATAAAACCCAATGCAATACAAGGGAAAATCCCCATGCAATAAAAATGCAATAAAAAATGCAATACAATGCAATACAATTATGTTTTTGAAACTTATTAAGAGTACAGGCATTATGAAACCACCTTTGGTTTTTTTCCCAAAATATATTCCCGGGTTTAAGGGGAAGGGGTTAAAGATAACATTCTCAAAAATATTTTTCTTTAAAAACCGGGTCAAACTATAAAAAATCATGTAACAAATGCTTAAAATTTATATGGGAAATAAAAATTGGCCCGTGGGGAACTGCCCGAAAGTTTGAGTATATTTTTTTGTCATCCCAAGCCCGGGAAAAGTGGTCCCGTCAGCCTTGTTCCCAGACCCAGAGAATAGTCTTCCATTTCTTCAGCCCAATATCTCTCATTCGAAAATATGCCACCAAATAGATATTCTAAAAAAATTTTTACAGATGCTATTTTCAAAATCCGTGATTCCCAAAAATAATTTTATAATAAAATACCATTTTTTTTTTTTCGGCTAGGGACACCCCAATACCCCGAGGGAGGATCAGCGGGCGGGAAACCCATCCCCTGCCTAGGGAAAACTTGGAGAAGGCGCTCGTCCCCCGGCATACACATCATTGCTTATGTTAAAATTTTTTGTTTTTTTTTTTGAGCACAAAAAAAAAAATCCAAACCCCAACCTGACATAAAGGCGTTTCTGTCACTTAGCCCAAACCCTGCGGGTTTGGGGTTGAAAAAAAAAAAAGAAGCAGGGAAGGGAAATTTTAGATTTATGGTAAACAAAATAAGTATCTCTCCCTGTGTGTTAAGAAAGGGAAATCATTGTTCATTATCTGTATTATTTTTTAAGAGTTCTAAAAAAAACAAGTTTTTTCCAATGATTTCTCTTATCTTCTAGATTATTTGAAATTGCCCCCGGGTTTTAAAAAACAAAATCTGGAAATATAAAGGAAAAATTTCATGCTGTAAGAAAGTGAGAACAAAAAACTTAGTTTAAAGAAGCTAACTGACATTTCTCCCACCTTCAGGGCCAAAGGGGAAATTCCCCAGGGCAAAAAAGGATCTTAAAGGTATTTTAAAGGGTTCCCTCACACTAGCCCTTTCCAGTAAGAAATATTTTAAAATACATTTTTAAAATTTACTCTAAACGGGAAAAACGGTATTGAACCTTTATTTATTTACATGGATCATTTGAAACTTACCCGGGGAAACCCCCCCCTTTTTATCGGGGCCCATTTTCAGGCCCAAAGGGATGTTCCCGGAATAACAAAAAAATTTCCCGGGGTTTAGGGGAAGGTGTTACATATAAATTTAAAGTTTTACCCAAAAATTTTTAAAAAACTAAAAAAACCCTTTTTTTTTTTTTTGAAACCCTTAGGAGTGCCCTTCATCTTCTAATTCCCAGCAGCTGCTTACCCCTTTGGGCCTTGATGTTTAGATAGTAGCATGGGGGCATAAGAAAATTGTATTGATTGGCCAAGGTGGGACCAGAAACTAGCCAAAACAGTTGGCCAAAAATTTGGCCGGGATACCCCTTTTTGGATTATTTTACTCTAGGACCCGACCCCCCTGAAAATTAAAGTTTTTTTTTTTGTTTACCAAATTTGGGAATTTTTGGGAATTTTTTAATTTAAAGGAGCTTCCGCCCCAAAAAAAAAAAAATTCAATACTTTTAGCAATAAAAAAATTTTATTTATAGGGAGGGAGGGAGAGGGAGTTTTTTACTTGCGCCTCACTCTTCTTCTTGAACCTGCATCCCCCCGTTTTTCCCCCCTTGCCGTCTAAAACTTCTGGGGATTTGGCTTTGATTGGAAGTTCAATGGGGGGTTTAGTTTAGTTTATTTTCATATTGACTGTCGGTTTTACTTTTTTTAGGCACTGCTTTTTTTCCGGGGGCCTTGCCATCACAAAGACACTCTTTGTTTTTTTCTCCAGATATTGTTTTCGGGCTGGGGGGGAAAGGTCCCCGGGGCCACTAATATGGGAAATATTTATAGGCTAAATTTGCCTCCTAATGAATGCGGGGGTACGATTGCATTAGTGTTTTGACCCAAAAATTGCATTTTTGGTGGTTAAAAAAAGGCATGCCAAATATAGAAAAGGGATTAGAAAAATTTTTTAGGTTGGAAGATGTGGAACGCCCCCGTTTTTCATGTTGTGGGGAGACATCCCCCCCCCCCCTTGCCCCCCCCCTCCACAACACCCCTCCGCCCCGGGGACCAGACTCTCGCCGCCAGGCCCGTAAACCAAGACCTGCCCCCGCCTTCCCACGTGTCTCCCTGCCCCAGACCCTTTTTTCCTTTCCTGCGGAAGATGGGAGGGATCGCAGCGTGAGGATGGAGGAGGGGGGGTTTTTTTGGACGGGGGCAGACCCCGGCTGAGCGCAGCGTGTGAGGGGTCTAAAGGGGCCAAGCAAGGGGGAAATCTCCTAGTGCGGGGTTTCAAATTTTCTCTCGAGGGAGGACCAAAGCGCGGGTTTTTATCAGAAAAGTGTGAGTACCCAAACCTAAACCCCTTTTTTTTTTCCCCAGGCTGATACCCAAAGGCGTGGGGATCATGGGTACACAAAAACCCTCTTTTTCCCGGTATCGGGAAATTTGGGCCTTTAAACCCGGGGGGGGCCCGGGGGTTTTTTTCCCAAGCCCCCGGGCAAAAATGCCGGGTTCCAGCCCGGGAAAATCAAACCAAAGTTGTCCGGGCCGTCCGGGGCGTCTCCTGTCACCCCGGGTCATGCCCCGTGCCTCCCGCCAGGTGAAAGAAATGCTCAGCGGCCCCTTTATTTTTACTTTTTGGGCACAAGACCTCAGGGGTTCACGCTGAAACCCCCTCCGCAGTCCCCTGCCCCCCACTGCCCCCTGGGGGGCAGGAACGCCCTCTGAGATTTATTGAACACTTTCTGCGGGCGGGGCTGCCCTTCCACTCCCGCCTGTAGTGCTAGGCCTCTCAACTCCTCACCCTGAACGTCGCCACCTTTTGACCTCCCGCCCGGCTGGGGGCGGCTGGCGTCCCCCCCTCCCGCAACACCTGTCATCCGCCTCACTTTTGCCTTCCTGGGGAAGACGGGGTCCACAAACCAGTGCCTGTGTATCATCATAGGACCCACCAGGGCCCCATAAGTTTTCCCCCCCAGGGATCCTCGCAGCCCAAAAACCCCAACAACAAAGTGACGTAAAAGTCGGCGGGGGGGGGGTTAAAATTTTGGGGGAAAATTTTTTTTGGGCGGTTCCCCGGACAGTAAAACCTGGGTTTTTAGGATAAAACGCCCGGATGTGGGTGGGGCCCCCTCGGACTGTTGCGATTCCCGGACGTTTCGGGTTCCCCCGGGACCGGGTCCCGGCCCTTTTATCCGGGAAAAACCCGGGGGGTTTTTTTTTGGTTATATATTTAGGGGGTATTTGGGCCCCCGCCCTCCCTTTAATTTTAAAGTGGCCCCGAAAGGACGTGTAATGGCCGGGAAATACTGGCGGGCTAATTCTTTGCTTTTTAAATAAACATTTATTTAAGGTTTTTTTTTTAACCCCTGAAATTTTTTTTTTTTTTTTTTTTTTTTTTTTTTTTTAACAAAAAAAGGGACGGGCCAAGGGCAAAACCCCAAAAAATGGGAAACACAAGCCCGCTTAGTTGCCAGCCCCTAAAAAGAAGACAGTAAGAGAAAAATAAAAAGAGGGGGGGGGCCCAATTTATTTTCGGGGAGGTGTCTTGTTTACTCTTTTTTAAAAAGTTTTTTAAGTCTTAGGAAAGGGGAAAAAATAAACCGGAAGAGAGTTTCCAGGTTTTTAAACCCGTGAAAAGATGAAAAAAGTAAAGTACTGTTAAACTCTTGCTTTGGGAAAGTTTGGACAGAATAGGGATGAAAATGATAAAAGGTCTTGGGGCAGCGAGGGAGGGGGGGGGGCAGGGGCATTACAATTTCCCAAAAGGGGCAGTGACCCTGAAAATAACGATAGAAAGGCAAGAGAAGCAAATTCGGGGGGTTGTTTTAAAAGGATTGAAGACAGCCCAATTCAGAGGAGGGGAAAATTGATGAAAAAAAAATTTTTGATAAACCCTTTTAGGAAAAGCGGGATGAGGGGAAACCCTTTCCCCAAACATGTGAGGCATACTCCATACATGGGGGAAATAAGGGCCCCTGAAAGGAGCAAGAAACCCTGGGAGGGAAAAAAAGGGACGCAGACCCCACAACGACCCCCTAACTTTTTTTAGAAGCTGTTTTAGCAAGAGATGAATGTGGGGTTTTCCATTTTTCAGATTTTAATAAAGGATTTTCCCCAAAAAATTTTCCCTTGGGGAAGGAGTAGTTGAGTGGTCATTGAAGGGGGGGAAAAGTTATCTGGTGGGTTTTTTTGTCGAGTGTTTGGGTGAAAAAATTTGGGTTTTTTTGGAGGCATTAACAAAAAAAGGTTTGTTTTGGGCCCCCAAATCAAAAAATTATAGAAAGATTAAAGAATAAAAATTATCTATGGGTTTCCCACCCTCTCCGTGAACCCACTTAGTTTCCTGTTGATTTTGGCCCGTCTAATAAACGCCGTTAAACAAATGCAGGGTAGAACCCTCAGCCCGGAGGTTGGGATAGGGTTTTTTGAGTTAAAATTAGAAGATCTTTTGGGAATAATAGAAAGAGAGTAGGGGGATATGACAGAACCCCGGGGAAACACCATTTTGATAAAATTTTAGGGGGGAAAAACCCTTCCCCGTCACAGTACTGCAATAAAAAGGTTTTTTAAAAGAAATTTAAGATAAAGGGGTCCGAGAAGAAGGTAAAAACCAAAATGGGGGGTATTTTTGGAAATTAAAGATTTGTCCCAAACTTATAAAAAGCTTTTGTTTATGTAAAGGGCAACAGAAAAATTTTTAAACCAAAACCCCTAAGGGAGGATGACCAGTTTCCATTTTAGGAAAGCTAAAGATCGCCAGTAATCCCCCTTTTAAAACGGAAACCTTTACTAAAGGGATCAGATAAAAATTGTGAGCAGATGATGCTTAAGAACCCGGCTTATTAATTATAGTTTTAAAAAGCTTTAAAAAGGCGGGAAAGTAAACTATAGGACGGTAGTTTGGGGATTAAACGGTCACCCCCCTTTGGGAAACGGGTTTGGGACGTGAGAAAACCCTTCCCCCGAAGGAAAGGTGGAAGTAGATAGAAAACAGAAAAGTTTGATAAGGCAGGGTGCAAGCACAGAAGCACAGTTTTTGAAACAATGGGAAGGACTCCGTCGGGCCCTAAGCCCTTCCGAGGATCTAGGCCCGAAAGGGCAAAGAAAACACCCTTTAAAAAGGATCTTAATGCCCAGGCATAATATGGGTCAGGGGTGGAGGAGAAGGAGGAAACAACCCCTTCCCATCAACCAGGGGGAATTTTTTCACAAAGGTTTGAGCGAAGAGTTTTTTCAGTTTTAAAGAAATAGATAGCCCGCTGTGGAGCCATAGGGGTTAAGCATGGGGGGAAAGTTTTAAGAAGAAAAATTTTTTTTAGAGATGTTTTTTTTGCTAGATCCAAAATTTCACAGAGGAATTGGGTTCAAAAAGGGTTTTGACATTTTCTATGAATGAAGGATTTTTTTGCAAAGTTGAAGTAAAGTTTTGGGGATGATTCCCGGGCAGAAATTGGGCGTTTAAACACACGCCTCCTTCCTCCCAAAAACCTTGTTTTTGTTCTAAATAGTGTTTAAAGCAAGGAAAACTCAAAAGAAAGTTTCCAAAACCCATTTCGGGGTAAACAAAACCATATTTCCCATATTTAGTATAGAAACATATGGTCCTAGAGAAAATTTACTGCCAATTTTTTTAAAAAGTATGTTTTTTTTTAACTGCCCGGGGAAAATTTTATACATGTAAATCAATTTTTTGCTAAAAGTTTCAGGTTAATTTTGAAATAGGGTTTAAAATTCCCTCTAGAGGGGTAGTAGGCGGGACAAAGGGATCTGGGGGGGGCCAGTGGATTTCGGGAAAGGGGCCCCGGTGGTCCCCCCAAAGGCCACCCCGTAGTTTCCGCCACTGGATGTAGACAAAACCCTTGTTGTATTCTTCAATGATTTCCCTCGTTTTTTTCCCCTTTTCTCCAGCCATTTAAACATATCTCCCCTTTCCCTGCTTAAGGGGAAAGGCCCCCCCCTTTTCCCCGCATTAAAACTTTCGGCATGATAAAAAAGGTGCTTTTTTTGGCGACAGTTCTAAAACTGGTCAAACCCTGGCTCAGGCCGGGCCGGATGTTTTTTTTCCCGCGAGGTGGGCTAGCCCGGGGCTGGAACGGGCGGGGGAGGGTTCAGGCTGGGGGAGCAGGACCGCCTTGGCCCCTCTGGGGGAAAACGGGCGCATGCCACTACGTCAGCGGGGAAGACGCCCGGGGGAGTTTCCCGTGCTGCTGTTTAAGATTCCTGATGAAACTTTTTTAACCCACCATGATGCCCCGACCTCAAGAAAAAGTAATTTCACAAAAGAAACAATATTAAACTTTTTTTTTGGAAAATAATATACACTAAAACCCCTCGGCTATCGCCCCTTTTAATTGGTGCCGCTTTAAGCTTTGCGATGGGCCAAAATCGGGCGTACCCCAACATTAACTAATGGAAATAATTCTAATTGGGGTTCCCCAGGATCCCCAAAATGACCCATATTTTACCACTTTTTTTCAGTTTGGGGAAATTTTTAAACCAGTTTAAATTTAGTATGAGGGTAGATGTGCTCTTTTCTTATACATGTTGATGTGTTTTAAAAGGGTGGTGACATTCAAAAACTTTAAAATGCTTCATTTTGGGTTGGTTTTAAAAATTTTTTCCCGAAAAAGGGGGTAATTTCCCCTAATTTTTGGGGTTTGTATTTTTTAAAGTATTTTTTTTGGCCCAGGTCATCCCATAAAATGTTTTACCGGGTATATTTTTGCAAACCACATTATCATTTCCCCCCAAAAAACTCGTTTTTTCCCTTTCCCTCCCCACCCCCAAAACCTCCCATTCCCCTGAAGGCCTCCAGGGGTTTTTTTTTTGGGGAGGGGGGGTAACAGCCATTCCCACCCGGGGGAGGCCAAGGATGACAAAAAAATTTTAGGGAAATGTTTTTTGAAGAGGATCTTTCAGCATTTGGGCATTTTAAAACTTTTACGGGAAAATAGTCCCATTTCCAAAGTTATAAAGATTTTAAAAAAGATACCCCCCTTATCTCACAAAAATGACCCTATTTTTATGTATGGGATAGTCCCCGTCTTTGTTATTTTTATGGACACTAACCTTTTAATTTTTTTCCCCCGGCCGCCATTTTTTTTGACTAACCGGCGGGGCCCCCAAAACCTTTTTTTATAAGCAATGGTGCCCCCCTGCAAAATTTTAAAGGGCCCCGGTTTTCCCCCCCTTCCAAAGTTTTTGCTGTCCGTATCCCCCGTGCGTCTTGGGCACATGAAGGTCACGGGGACTTCAAATCCCTTCCCGTTTAGTGGAAAACCCCAGGCTCCGCCGACCACCCGTTGCTGGAGCATTGTGACGTCACTCCTTGAGAGACGCGCGTTCCCAGGGTCACCTTTTCGGGAACCCCCAATTCTTTCTCCGGGGGCTGCGGGAGTGACGGGGGTTAGGGGCACTGTGACATCACTGACGGGGCCCCGCCCACCCTAACCCACGGAAAAAAAAACGTGTAGTGGGAACCCCCCCTAAGGGTTTTTAAAACCCGTACGCTAAAACTTAAACCAAATTTTGTGACTAAACCCTTTAAATCTTAAAGGTCAAATTTGTTTAATTTAAACGAAATTTTTTGGGCCGAAAAGCTTTTTTAAGGTTCAGTAATAAATTTTGTGTATGCGCCCCTGGGCGGGCATAACAAACTAATATGCAACCCCCGCTAGGTTGGGGCCCCACTGGCTGCAAGGCCCTTGGGAAAACCCATGCGATAGGCCCTGTTTTGTCCCGATTACCCAAATTTTGGGGAGCAATTTAAAAATTGGTGAAACTTTTATGTGCTATAGCCGAGGTTTGGTTTGGGGGCAGGGGGGGAAAAATTAAACCTGTAATAAAAGGGCCAGTCACTATAAAAATCCTTGGCCCCCCCCCCCTTTGGGCCCCCAGGGGTCCACCGGGGTTTAAAGGGCCCTTTAAAGTTGGCAAGGGGGAAAAAATGACCTGAAAAACCAAAAGGGCCCTCCCTTTAAAACCCCTTCCCTCCATGGGGGAATATATCAAAGCCCGGGTAAAACCCGAAACCCCCTTTGGGTTTTTTTTTTCCCAAAGGGTTGGGGATGAAATTGACCGAAAAAAAGGCGGCGTACAATCACCCCCCTTTAAAAACCCCCATTTCCTGGGGTTGAATTAAAAGGCCAAATGGGGGAAAAAATGGGTTTTCCCCCCCAAATTGTTCTGGCGAACCTTCCCCCAAAAAAAACCGTAATTGGCGGGGAAAACAAAGTTTCCCCACTCTTTGAGCCCGAAAAAATTTCCGTTTTTTACAGTGTTTCCCAAAATTATAAGGGAAAATAAAACCCTTTCCCACCAAGGTGGGGAATTGGGACGGGCCCTATAACTCCCTGGTACAAATTACCGGGAATCAGCAGGAAAAACAACTATGGCCCCCCTTTTTTGAGGGGAAAAAAGGGGGACCAATGTAAGAAAAATTTTTTTCCAAATTCTTTAAGTTGTTTTCCCAAAAGGTTTAACTTATTTTTCCCCTGGCCATCCAATTTCAAGGGGCGGGGTTTTGGCCACATAGGCCCACCCTTTTTTTAAACCTATGGGGGCAAACTATAGGGGGTAACCCCTTTTTTGGGAAAACCGGGGCGGGCCCCTTGTACGTTTTCCCTTTTAAGATTGTGGGTTTTGTGGTTTTGGGGTAAGGGGAAAAAAATATGGTTCCATGCCCCCCCTTCCACATTTTCAACTTTGGCCTCCCCAAACCCCCGGGGATTTTTGGGGCCAAAATCGGGGTTAACCTAAAACCCAAATCAAAATTAATTATCTTGGGGGGTTCCCGATTTTTTCCCCTTTGGCATCACCCCGTTTCGGTACCTTTTTCGGTGAGAAAGGGGGAAAATGGGGAACCCCTTATTCCAGGGGGCCCCGGAAACCCGGGACCGGGGAAAGGGAATAATGAACCCACCCTGGACCCAGGGAAATTTTTGGAAACAAACCAAAAATTAAAACTTTTAAAATTGGGGGGGACCCAGCGAGGGGTTTTCGGCAACCCGTCCCGTGAAGAGGCCCCCTGGTGGTTCTTGTTTAATTTTTAAGGGAAAAAAGGGAACCCCTGTTGCCAGGCTTTAAATTAAACCCCAGGCCTCCATTTAAAAATCTAAAACCCTTGGGTTTTTAAACCTTTCGTTTTTTTTAAAGCCGAATAAAAAAATTATTTAGAAAAGGGCCACCCCTTTTTTCAAATTTTTAAAACCGGCCAAGGGGACTTTTAAAACTTTTTTAGCCCAAAAAAAAAAGCCCCATCAATTCCTTTTTCTTTTTTATATAGCCTTGATTCAAAATTTTAAGTTTTTTAAAAAGGGCCCCCCTAAACCCAAAATTTTATCTGAATTAATTTTTTAACCTTTATTACTTTTCTCCCGCCCTATCTCAAAATTTTTAACAAAATTTAGGAAAGGGAAAATTTTTAAACCCCCTTTTTTCCCCTTTTTAAAAAAGGGGGCTTTTGGTCCCTTTAGTCAAAAATTTTAAACCCCGCCAGGAAAATATAACAATTAATTTTCCCTTTTGTGTTATTAACTCACCATTAAATTTTCCAAAATTAAAATTTTTTGAAAACCCCGCTCCTTTCCCCCAAACCAAAATTTCGAACTGTTAAAAGTTTTTTGGAATTTCCCCCCTTTTTTCCCCCTTTTCCCTTTTTTTTCTCCAAAACCACAAATTTTTGAAAAAAATTTTGAAACCCCTTAATTTATCTCCCTTTTTTTCCCCCTTTTTTTGGGAAAAATTTGGGGTAGTTTCCCTTTTAATTCCCTATTTACTTTTAAACGTTTTCCCAAAAAATTTTTCCCCGGGTTTTTTTAACGGAAAAAAAAAAAAAATTAAAACTCAAAGGGCCCGGGGCCCGGGGGTATTTTTTTTTCCTTTTCAAACCTTACCACTGACCTCCATGCCACCTTTTCATTTCCCAAATTTTCCGGGGAAAAAAAACCCCAAAAAGCCAAACCCCTTTTTTTTTTTTTTAAGCTTTTTTCCCTTTTAAAAAAAACCGTGCACAAACCCCGCCCCGGGGGTTCCTTACCCAAACATAACCCCCTTTTATTCCAATTCACCCCGCCCAAAACCCCCCAAAAATTTTTTGAACCAAAAAATTTTTTTTTTTTTTCCCTATTTCCTTTTTAAATCCTACGCTTTTCCAGCTTGAAATCGTTTTCCCCCCTTGTTCAACCCCGGTTAAAAGGGTGTAAAAACTTTTTTCCCACCCTCTCCTTTATTTTAAATTTCCCCTTTATCCACTTAAAAAAATTCTATCAACGCCCCTTCTCTGCCTCTCCGAATGAGTTTAAATTTTTAAAAAACTTTTAATTTTTCCTCCATAACTAAGGGTTTCGCATCCCTTTTATCATTTTGGTCATCCTTCTCGCAAATTTTTCTAACAACCTATATCCATCCCCGTAAAAAATGGAGACCAAACTGGCCCCCATAGTCTAGGTAGGCCTGACTAAACCAGATAAAGCTTTTGAATAAACTTCCGCACTTCTACTTTTTTAAAACTTCTGGTAATTTAAAACCTAATACTCATTAGCTCTATTTTTTTGGCCTCAATACCTTTTTTTCCTGGTCTGAGGTGCCTTTGGGGTCACCCCACTCCAAATCTTTTTCAAACCCTTTTGATCTTTTTGTGATACATTGCTTATGGTGGACTATTAAACCCGGGGTTTTTTTTTTCCAACATTCCATAAACCGCACTTAGGGAAAATTAAATTCCCCTCTGCTATCTGACTTTCCCACCCCGTTTGTTTAAATTTATCTAAGTCTCCCTGCAATATGTTTTTCCTCAGACTGTGTCCAAAAAATCCACCCCCACCTTAGTTTTTATCCGCCCAAAATTGCTGGGGGTATCACCCGGGGTAAACCCACTATCCCCAAATCGTTGATTTAAAAAAAAATATAATGGACCCAAAACGACCCTTGTGGAATCCACTTGTCCCCCAGTCCCCATTCAGATTTAGAACCCCTTAAATTGGGAACCCCTTTGTTTCCCATTTTCCGAACTCTGATCCAAAGGAAAAACCCTTTCCCCTCATTCCATGAGCCCTTTAAACCCTTTTTTAGGTCCCTTTATGTGGTTTTTTTGTCAAAAGCCTTACTAAAATTTCCCGATATAAATTTTAATCTAATCCTTATCCCTTATCTGCCCGTCTCATAAACTTTTTCCCATAAAAACCCCAAAAAAATTGGTGAGACATGACCTACCCCTTTGGTGAATTTCCCTGGGTTGGGGAATCATTGGGTCAAACTATGTTTGTTCCCAATGCCCCTCTAATGGGGTTTTTTTCAAAAATAAAAATTCCAATAATTTTTCCCCCCCTTTATTTTTGACTTACGGGTCGATAATTTGAAATTTAGTCCTCTGTCTTCCCCTTTTTAAATATGGGAAAAAACATTTCCCTTTTCCTCTACCTAATGGCACATCGCCTCTCTCAAATGATTTCCCCAAAAATGGTGCACTTTTCGACTCACCCAAAACCTCCTTGCTTCCTTTTTTAAAACCCTGGGCATACCCCTTCAAACTGGTTTCCCGCAATTTAAAAATTTCTTTTTTTTTATTTTATTACCCTCTTTCCCCCATTTCCCTATTTTTCCAAAAAATTTTTTGAGTTTCTCCTCATCGCTTCCTTTTTAACCCTCTGTTCCCTATCAGGGATCGTCTGTGTAATCCTCCTCCGTAAAAACACTTAAGAAATAATCATTTAGACTTTTCACATATTTCCTTTTCCATTGTTTGACCCCCCCCCTGCCCTGACCTTTCGGCCCCACTAAATTTCCCTTGTTCCCCTTTTTTTTATACCCCGAAGAAACCCCTTTGGGTCCCCCTTTTCCCCCTGTCCCGCTACTTTAAAACTCTAATTTGTTTTTTAAGGGAACCTCGAGTTTTAAATTTTCTTCACTGTCCTTTTCCATCAAAAATTTTAACCCGTTCTTTGCTTACCAATCCTTTGGCCCTTGAACCTTCAATAAATTTTTTTTTACTCCCAATTTTTGTGTTTTTTAAAATTTGTGGTCATCCAAATTTTTTGGGTCACTCTTTTTTGGACCTTATTTCCCCTTTAAAGGGAAAATTTTTTTTTCTGTCCCTCAATTTAAAAAATTCCCTTTCAAATTTAAAGGTTAATCCTTTCACCCCCCCCCTCCTTCCATGTCCTTAAAACCGCTCTAATTTTCCTCCCAAAGGGCCCCTTTATAAACCTTCATAATTGGCCTTTCCAGCTGTCATCGCCCTGTCCTTCCCCCGGGGAACCCTTTCTACCCCTCCTTTTTCCCCCCCCCTCTTATTAATAACCCCCAGGTTTTCTTCTTAAACCTTCATAATTTTGGGCCCTTTCTGAAATTAGGTATTTCTATGGTTTTGTTGCCCCTTTAATTTTTTCCAAATTTTCCATTTTAAACTAAAACGGAAACTCTAATGGTCGCTATTAAACCCCAACTTTTTTCCAAACCCCTTTCCCCATCTGTAAACTAAATCCCCTTATTTGTCAAACAATAGATCTAGAATATTTTTTCTCCTCTAGTTGGGGGCCCCTTTATTGCTTTTCTTAGGGAAATTTTCCTGGATTTAATTTAACAATTCATCTGCATCGCTGCACCTTAATTTAAATCCCCCGTCTATATTCCCCAAAGGGGTTTAAAAACTTCCCCAACGCATTTGTCCCATTTTATCTGCAGACCCTTTATTTTTTTCCCTTTTTATTTGGGGCTGAAAACCCTTTGGGATAAGTTTGGAGGGGCCCATACACACACCCCCAAAAACCCTTTTTCTTCCCTCCGTAACCTCTAACCCCCTAAAAGACTATTTCTGTCATCTGTTTTTAATAAAACCCTTTTAAACCCCCAAAACTGCAAAAGCATCTCTTGCTAAAGCGCAACTCCTCCCCCTCTCTGCCTACTCTGTCCTTGTGAAATAAAATTTTACCCCCGCTATCTCGACTTCCCGGATCAAAAACCCTTTCTGAAAATATCCAACCTGTTTCTGTTAAAGCTATTTTTTGTGGGAATTTTATATCTCATACATATTTTAATTTGAGGGGGTTTTCTTAAACCCAACATCCAAAACCCCTATATCCCTGGGCCCGGGCTCCATTTTCCCCCCCGCTAATTTAATAAATAGGTTAAATTAAACGGGGGGCTAGTGGGTTAAAAATGGGCTGTAAAGGGCTTGTATTAATACTGAAATGGTCCCTTGGGGGATCCGCAGTGGTTTCCCCCTGGCGGGGCCGCCCGGTAAAAGACAAGAGCGCAGGGGGGCCGTAATCCCTGATCGGGGTCAAAATGGTTATCACATAAGTTAAAATTAACGACGCGGCGGAAATTTTTATCATTTTTGTTGTTTTTTTTTACACTGTCCCTTTTTTATTTTAAACCATATGTACAAAAGTCTAAATACAATTCTTTTTCAATGTAAACAGATAAATTTAAAGAGATTTACTCTCCGGGAACGGGAATGGTACTGTTTTTCCCAAAGGGGGGCCCAGACCCCCGCTACCAATACCTATGAACGTGGTTTTCCCTGTCAGGTGGCCCCAGAATCTAATGGGGGGGGGCCCCGGCCCCAAAAGTGGAAAGCCGCGGGGTTCAAAATCACCTTGCTTTAAAATTAATTTTTAAGGTTTTTT
>JACEEZ010016428.1:0-27500 GCA_016584305.1 Chionoecetes opilio
GAAAAAAAGAGAAAAAAATATTATATTAATAAAAAAAAATAATATAAAAATAGTCATAATAAAAAAACCTAATATAAAATACTAAATATAAAAAGTAATAAAAATTTATAAAAATGATAAAAGAATAAAGATCCGATTGAAGAAAACTTGATAGTTTCAATAACAAAACAGAATTATATAAAAAAAAACTAAAAATGAATAGATCAAATTAATCAAGTCAATAACCTTTTTCCAAACAGTACCCTGTCCAAAAATTAATCAAGAAATCTATTCATACGCATTAAATATAACCACATATACATAGCCACACACACAGATAACTTATACACACCATACACACAGTCCATGCAAACAAAAAACACAACCTCATATACATTTTACTCACACCCCCCCCACTCAATACCAACCCCACACATTGAAGTCCCAAAAAAGTACAATAATTAAAATTTTTCCGTTTGAGTTCTATTTCTTGAATATTTCTGTCTTCCCCCTTTGTACTAAATGAGTTAAGTGCAGGGAATTCTTGACACCTCCTGCTCGTTTCCATACCTTTGTCCCCGAAAAAGAACACTTTTTTGTACGTGTGGTTCCTCAAAGGGGGAGTCTTAGATAATTATTTCGCGGGTGCATATTTGAGACATATCTAAACCACTGTCCTGGGGAATTACAAAGTTTTTGTACTAAACAAACAGGTTTGAAGGTGTTGATGTCATGAAATTTATGTAATTTATTTTCAACAAAGGGGGGTTGGTGGGTCATATTTTTAGAGAGAAGAGGAAGGAGAGAAGAGGAGAAGGAGAGAGAGAGGGAGAGAAGGAGAGAGAGAGAAGGAGAGAGAAGAGAGAAGAGAAGAAGAGAGAGAGAGAGAAAGGAGAGGGGAAAGAAAAGAGTAAAAAAAAAGTAGGAAGGGGAAAAATCGGAGAGAGGATGAAGAAGTATAATAGAGAAAATGAGAGTGAGAGGGGAAGGGGAAAAAAGAAAATGGGAGATAAATATAAAGATGACACTGGAAAAGAGAGATAGAGAAAGAAAAAAAAACAAATTTATAAACAGACGGTAAGGTAGGAAAACATTTTCCTAAAGCGCGCACCCCTTTCCCTTTATAATCCTTTAATTTCCTCTCTCTTTCTCTCTCTCTCCTCCCCCTCTCTCTCTCCTCCCCCTCCTCTCTCCTCTCCTCCCCCTCTCTCTCTCTCTCTCTCCTTCCCCCCAAAAACACACACACAACCAAAAACACCACAACACACAAAAAAAAAAAAAAAACCACACAAACACACACACACACACACACAATGAAAAAGGATGTATTAAAATTCCATTAAAATAAAAAGCAGTAATAATGATTAATGATGATACTAAAACAAAGGTAATAATAATAGAGATGATAAAAGATAAAAGAAATAAAAGTCCGTCATAATGATAATAAAAAAGTTTAAATAAAAAACTAGGGGGGGGGGGCACTCAGTGGAGGCATACCCCGCCCAGGCATGTATAATGGTTGCCTGGGAACATTTTTGGTTCGTTTCTCCCAAAAATTTAAAACAGTTCTTCCTTATACCAAATAGACCCTTTGGGAATCAAGTTTGGTCCAAATCTATTCGTAAATTTTCAAAAATTCTGTACACAACAAAAAAAACAAACAAACAGATCGGGATGAAAACATAACCTCCTCAATTCGTGGCGGAGGTAATAATAATGATGGATAACTATAACAATGGATTAGATAGTAATGAGGATAATAATAATAACAACAATAACGTAAAAGATAATAATAAGGCTAATGATACTAATATAATAATGAAACGATATGAATATAATATTAGTAATGATGATGATAATACTGATAAAAAATAATAATAAAAATAATGATAATAATAATAATGTGTAATAATATTTACTACTACTAATATTAATAAAACAATTACAATAGTCAATTAATGATAAGAAGAGTATTTGAATATTTATTATGACGTATGATATAAGAACAAATTTGATAACAAAATAATAAAACGGTACTAAAAAATTATAAAATGTGACATTTGAATTGACATAACTTATATTCTGATAAGTATAGTTATGTGTTGTGTGTGTGTGTGTGTGTGTGTGTGTGTGTGTGTGTGTGTGTCTGTTGTGTGTGTGTGGTGGTCGTGTGTTCATCTACGTTAGTGTATTTACAGGCCTGGAGCTAACTCGTATGGCCCAGTTCTCCATATCTACATTTTGTATCATTCACCTTAGTGCTTACTGTGGCCGAAGCCACCACCCCGGGAGGCGGCCCAATCAGTTGCTAGGAAAAATTTTCAAGCACAATCTGTTAGCCCAAAAAATATTGCAATTTATGTAATATTTTTGTAAAATACGCATAGATTTGCATGAAATTTGTTCCTAATAGTATTTGGTTGCAAATTATATTTATGGATTTTTTAAGGAATATAAGGTTTGCATTGTTAATTCGCTTAAATAGGGACTTCTATCGTGTCGACTGAAAAACTAATTCAGAGTTCGTGTTTAGCATGCCGAACCCTGCTAGGAAATAATTTTCAAGCATATCTGTCACACAAAAAATATTGCACTTAATGCACTATTTTCTTAAATAAGCATAGGATCTACTTGAAACTTTGTTCCTAATAGCTTACGGCATGGTGAACACGAATCTGGAATTAGCTTTTTCAGTTTCAAATTCTATCTTATGGATTTTTAAGAATATAAGGTATGTCATTGTTAATTCACTGAAATAGGACTTCTAATCGTTGTGTAGCTGAAATACTAATTCCAGATCGTGTTCAGCATGCCGAAAACACTGCTGGGACTAGGAAACTAATTTTCAAGCATATCTGTCACTCAAAAAAATATTGCAATTATGCAATATTTTTCTTAAATACGCATGGATCATTGAAATTTTGTTCACTATATGTACGGTGCATGCTGAACACGAATCTGGATTAGCTTTCAGTTTCAAATTATATTATGATTTTTTAAGGAATATAAGGATGTCATTGTTAATTCACTGAAATAGGGATTCTAATCGTTGTAGCTGCAAACTAATTTCAAGATTCGTGTTCAGCCATGCCCGAACACTGCTAGGAACTAATTTCAAGCATATCTGTCACTAAAAAAATATGCAAATTATGCACTATTTCTTACAATACGCATAGATCTATTTGAAAGTTTGGCCCAATAGGTTCGTGATGCTGAACAGAATCTGGAATAGCTTTCAGGTTTCAAATTAATTTATGGACCCTTTTTTTAAGGATATAAGGTATGTTATGTTAATTCACTGAAATAGGGACTTCTAATAGTTTAGCTGAAAACTAATCCAGATTCGTATCAGCGCCCGAACACTTTTAGGAATATAATTTCAAGCAAATCTGTCAAAAACCCCCCCCTCCCCCAAAAAATATGCCGATTATGCACTATATTTCTTAAAAATAGGCATAGATCTACTTGAAAAATTTGTTTAGTAATAGTTTACGTGCATGCTGAACACGAATCTGGAATTAGCTTTCCAGTTTCAACTATCTTTATTGGATTTTAAGGAATATAAGGTATGTCATGTTAATCGACCGAAATAGGGACTTCTAATCGTTGTAGCTGAAAATAATTACAGATTCGTGTTCGCATGCCCGAACACGAGAGGAACTAATTTTCAAGAATCCTGTTCACCCAAAAAATATTGCCAATTCTGCCACTATTTTCTTAAATCGCATAGATCTACTGAAAATATTGTTCGTAAATAGTTTACGGTGCATGTTGAACCCGATCTGGAATTATCTTTCAGTTTCAAATTATTAATATGGATTTTTAAGGAATATAGGTATGTCATGTTAATTCGCTAAATAGGGGCTTTAATCGTTGTAGCTGAAAAACTCATTCAGATTGTGTTCAGCATGCCCGAACACTACTAGGAACTAATTTTCAAGCCATATCTGTACTCAAAAAATATTAACCAATATGCACTATTTTCTTAAACGCCATAGATCCTACTGAAATTTGTTCCAATAGGTTACGTGCCTGCTGAACACGAACTGGAAGTAAGCTTTCAGTTTCAACTATATTATGGATTTTTTAAGGAAATATAAGTATGTCATTGTTTAATTCGCCGAAATAGGGAATTCTAATCGTGTAGCTGAGAAACTAATTCAGATTCGTGTTCATCTGCCCGAACACTTTTAGGAACTAATTTTCAAGAAATCTTCGTCACCCAAAAAATATTTTTGTGGGGGCCCCCGAAATTTTTTTTTTTTGGGCGACTTATTTCTTAAAAGGCATAGATACTACTGAAAATTGTTAGTAATAGTACGTGCATGCTGAACACGAATCTGGAATTAGCTTTCAGTTTCAAATTATAGTTATGGATTTTTTAAGGAATATAAGGGTATGTCATTGTTAATTCGCTGACTGAAATAGGGGACTTCTAATCGTTGAGCTGAAAACTAATTCAAGATTCGTGTTCAGCATGCCCGAACACTTCTAGAACTAATTGTCAAATAAATCTGTCGACACCAAAAACGTATTGCCAATTATGCACTATTTTCTTAAAATCCACATAGATTACTTGAAAAATTTGTTCCTAATAGTTACGTGCATGCTGAAACACGAATCTGGAATTAGCTTTCAGTTTCAAATTATATTATGGATTTTTAAGGAATATAAGGTATGTTTGGGTTAATTGGCTGCAATATGGGACTTCTAATCGTTGTAGCTGAAAAACTACTTCCAGATTCGGGTTCAGCATGCCCGAACACTTCTTAGAGAAAATAAAATTTTCAAGCAAATCTGTCACCCAAAAAATATTGACAATTATGCACTATTTTCAAATACGCAGTAGATATACTTGAAAATGTTCCTAATTAGTTTACGAGCATGCTGAACACGAATTCTGGAATAGCTTTCAGTATCAAATTATATTTATCGATTTTGTAAGAAATAATATAAGGTATGTCATTGTTAATTCGCTAAAATACGGACTGTAATCGTTGTACTGAGAAACTAATTCCATATTCGTGTTTCAGCATGCCCGAACACCTTCTAGGAAATTAATTTTCAAGCAAATCGTCACCCAAAAATATTGCCAATTATGCACTATTTTGACTTAAATACGCATAGATCTTTTTGAAAAATTTGTTCGTAATAGTTTACGTGCAGGATGAACACGGAATCTTGAATTACCTTTTCAGTTTTCAAATTATATTATGGAATTTTTTAAGGATAATAATAAGGTATGTCATGTTAATTCGCTGAAATAGGATTTCTAACGTTTGTAGCTGAAAACTAATTCCAGATTCGTGTTCTGCATGCCCGAACACTTCTAGGAACTAATTTTCAAGCAAATCTGTCGCACAAAAAATATTGCCAATTATGCGCTATTTTTTTAAATACAAATAGATTTACTTGAAAATTTGTTCCTAATAGGTTACGTGCATGCTGAACACGAATCTGGTTTTAGGATCCAGTTTCAAATTATATTTATGAATTTTTTAAGGAATATAAGGTATAGTCATTGTTAATTCGCTGAAATAGGGATTCTAATGTTTTGTAGCTGAAACAAACTAATTCCAGATTCGTGTTCAGCATGCCCGAACACTGCTAAAAACTAATTTTCAAGCAAATCTGTAACCTAAAAATATTGCCAATTATACACTATTTTTTTAAGCACGCATAGATTTACTTGAAAATTTGTTCCTAATAGTATTTGGGCATGCTGAACACAAATCTGGAATTAGTTTATAGTTTCAAGTTCTAATTTCGGATTTTTTAAGGAATATATAGTATGTTATTGTGAATTGGCTGAAATAGGGATTTATAGCATGAAATGAAAACTAATTCGAGATTCTGTCAGCATGGAAAGAATACTGCTAGGCAACTAAATTTCAAAGCACATCTGTCCTCTAAAAAAATATTGCCAATTTATGTATATTTTTTTAAATAACATAGATTAGAATGAAAATTTGTTTCCTAATAGTATTTGGCATGCTGAAGAAGAATCTGGAATTAGTTTTCCGTTTCAAAAATACTAGTTCCGGATTATTTAAGCAATATTGAAGATGATATTGTGAATTGGCTGAAATAGGAACTTTTAATCTTGAACTGAAAACTAATTTGAGATTCGTGTTATTTAGCATGCACGAACAGTTGCAAGGAATTCATTTTCAAGCAAATCTGTCACAATAAAATGGTTAATGTTTTTTTAAATACGCATAGATTTGCTTGGAAATTTGTTCCTAATAGTTTTTGGGCATGCTGAACACGAATCTGGAATTAGTTTTCAGTTTCAAATTCTGATTGTGATTTTGTAAGGAATATGAAGTATGTATTTTTGAATTGGCGAAATAGGTCTTTTTATTCCATTGTCAACTAAAAAACTGATTCCAGATTCGTTTTCAGCAGGCAATCAGTGCTAGGAATAAAATTTGTCAAGCAAATCTGTCGCGCACAAAATATGCCCCCAATTAATGTATATTTTTTTACATCACATAGATGTTTGGAAAATTTGTTCCTAAAGTTGGCAGGCATGCTGAACACGAATCGGAATTAGTTTTTAGTTTCAAAATTCTAATATGTGATTTTTTAAAGAATATGAAGTATGTCCTTGTGAATTGGTGAAATAGGGGGGATTGTAATCATGGTAACTGAAAACTGATTCCAGGATTAGTTTTCAGCATGTCCGAACACTGCTAGATATACTTTTCAAGCAAAATCGTCGCCCCCCCCCCCCCCCCCAAAAACTATTGCCAATTATGTATATATTTTTTAACTACGCATTAGATTTGCATAAAAATTTGTTCCCAATAGTATGTGGGCATGCTGAACACGAATCTGGGAATTAGTTTTCAGTTTCAAATTCTAATTTTGGTTTGTTAAGGAATATGAAGTATGTTATTGTGAAATGGCTTGAAATAGGGAATTTTAATCCATTGTAAATGAAACAAATTTGAGATCGTGTTCAGCATGCCCGAAACAGTGCTAGGAATCATTTCAGGCAAATCTTGTAACACAAAAAATATTGCCATTATGCAATGATTTTTTTAAATACATATGATTTCCTTGAAAAATTTGTTTCCTAATAGTTTGCAGCCATGCTGAACACGAATCTGGGAATTATTTTTTAGTTTCAAAAATTTTTTTTCCTAATATGTGATTTTTTAAGGAATATGAAGTATGTCCTTGGAATGCTGAAATAGGGACTTTTAATCATTGTAACTGAAAATTGATTCCAGATTCGTGTTCAGCATGCAAGAATACTGCTATGAACTAAATTCAAAGCACATCTGTCCCCAAAAAATATGCCAATTATGTATATTCTTTTAAATACGCATAGATTTGCTTTGCTAAATTTGTTCCTCATAATAGTATTTGGGCATTGGGAACAATAATCTGGAATTTTAGTTTATAGTTTCAAGTTCTAATTGGATTTTTTAAGGAATATGAGTATGTTATTGTGAATTGGCTGAAATAGGGACTTATAGGCATTGAAAATGAAAAAATAAATTTGAGATCGTGTTCAGCATGCAAAAATACTGCTACGAACAAAATTTCACGCACCAGCTGTCCTTTAAAAAATATAGCCAATTATGTAATATTTTTTTAAATACCATAGATTTGAATGAAAAATTTGTTCTAATAGTTTTTTGGCATGATGGAACACGAATCGGAATTATTTTTCAGTTTCACCTTCTAATTGTGAAATTTTAAGGATATGAAGTTATGCATTTTGAACTGGCTGAAATAGGCACTTTAATCATGTAATGAAAACTGATTCGAGATTCGTTTTTCAGCATTTTCACCCCCGACACTGCTTGTAATATTTTCAAGCAAATCTGTTCCCCAAAAATATTGCCAATTATGTAATATTTTTTAAATACGCATAGATTTCATGAAATTTGTTCCTAATAGTATTTCGGCATGCTGAAACGAATCTGGAATTAGTTTTCAGTTTTCAATCTAGTTCGGATTTTTTAAGGAATAGAAAGTATGTTATTGTGAATTGGCTTGAAATAGGGCATTTTACTCATTGTAATGACAAACTAATTCGAGGAATCGTGTTCAGCATGCCCGAACAGCGCAAGAGAAATAATTTTCAAGCAAATCTGTTACACGTAAAAATATTGCCAATTATGCAGTTTTTTTTAAAATACGCATAGATTTGCTTGAAAATTGTTCCTAATAGTTTTGGGCATGCTTGAACACGAATCGGGAATTAGTTTCAGTTTTTTAAATTCTATTTCGGATTCTTCAGGAATATGAAGTAGTCATTTTGAATTGGCGAAATAGGTAAATCATTGTAACTGAAAACTTATTCCAGATTCGTTTCAGATGCAAGAATACTGCCTAGAACTAATTTTCAAGGCAAATCTGCCCCCAAAAAATATGGCCAATTATGTAATATTTATCTAAATACGGATACAATTGATTGTAAATTTGTTACATAATAGTATTTGGGCTGTGAAGACGAATCTGAATTAGTTTCAGTTTCAAATTCTATTTTGGATGTTTAAGGAATATGAAGTATGTTATTGTGAATTGGCGAAATAGGGAATTTTAATCATTTTAACTGAGAACTAATTTGAGATTCGCGTTCAGCATGCCCGACCAGTGCTAGGAATTCAATTGCAAGCAAATCTGTCACCCTAAAAATATTGCCAATTATGCAGTTTTTTTAAATACGCTTCTCTCATTGTTTATCTTATATTATATCTCCCATTCTCTTTTTTCCTCTCCCTCTCTCACTCTCATTCTCTCATTATATCTTCTCTCATCCTCTCCGATTTCCCTCTTCCCATACTTTCTTTTTATTCTCTCTCTCTCTCTCTCTCTCTCTCTCTCTCTCTCTCTCTCTCTCTTCTCTCTCTCTCTTCTCTCCTCTCTCTCTCTCTTCTCTCTCTCTCTCTCTCTCTCTCTCTCTTCTCTCTCCTTCTCTGTGACGGCATTTTATCGATAAACGCGCGATCAAGTCGGCTTGAGGAGGGAACGCTTGATGACGGTTTGTCCAAGGGCCAAATTGACTAGTGTACGGGATGGCCAGTTTACGGTATGACCTGATACCCAATTGTCTTGTGTCTTATATGACTTGGGACGCAAATGCCTTGTGGATCAAATGACTTCATTAACAATCGCTTCAGTACCATTTGACATGTAACCACGAAACATAAGCCTGTGCAAAGTGTGAATACAAAAGATACCGTGTTTTGTAAGAATATTGTGAGAGAGGAGAGAGGAGAGAAGAAAATGAATAAAAGTAAAGGCGAGACGTAGAGAGGGAGGAAGAAGGGGAGGGAGAGAGGGAGGAAGAAGGGGAGGGAGAGAGGGAGGAAGAAGGGGAGGAAGAAAGGGAGGGAGAGGGAGGGAAAAGGGTAGGGAAGGGAAGGAAGAAGAAGGGAAGGGAGAGAGGGAGGATAAAGGGTAGGGAGAGAGGAAGGAAGAAGGGTAGGAAGAGAGGGAGGAGGAAAGAAGGGTAGGGAAGAGAGGGAGGGGGAGGGAGAGGAAGATGTGCCATGGAAAGGAACATGCCAATACATAACAAGAGACATGGGAGTGAAAGGTAAAAGTGAAGCAAAAATTCTGAAACTCTTTGAAAAGGCAACAATTCTCTCGGGATGACAAGACTTCCATTTTACGCTCTCTCTCTCTCCTCTCTCTCTCTCTCTCTCTCTCTCTCTCTCTCTCTCTCTCTCTCTCTCTCTCTCTCTCTCTCTCTCTCTCTCTCTCTCTCTCTCTCTCTCTCTCTCTCTCTCTCTCTCTCTCTCTCTCTCTCTCTCTCTCTCTCTCTCTTTCCACTTATCTACTTTAATCTGTTTCCTTTCATGTAGTCTGCAGGGAGGAAGAAAGATAGAGAGAGAGAGAGAGAGAGAGAGAGAGAGAGAGAGAGGAGAGAGAGAAGAGAGAGAGAGAGAGGAGAGGGAAGAGAGAGAGAGAGAGAGAGAGAGAGAGAGAGAGAGAGAGAGAGAGAGAGAGAGAGGAGAGAGAGAGAGAGAGAGAGAGAGAGAGGAGGAGAGAGAGTGCAGAGAGAGAGAGAGCAGAGAGAGAGAGGGATGGTGAGTGAGAGGGGACGAGAGGAGGGAACGGGGAACAATATATGAGAGAGAGGTATGGCTACGGTTTTTAGTTTTAATCAGAGTAGATAAAAGAGTAGACAGAGTAGATAATCAGAGTAGATGAGTTGTAGTAGTAATGAGAGTAGGATATAGTAGTAGTAGTAATCAGAGAGATAGTTAGTGTAATCAGAGTAGATAGTTGTGTAGTAGTAATTCAAGTAGATAGTAGGAGTAGTAGTAACAGAGTAGATAGTTAGTAGTAATCAGAGTAGATAGTAGGTTATAGTAGTATCAGAGTAGTATAGTGTTAGTTTAATCAGAGTAGATAAAAGAGTAGATCAGAGTAGATAATCAGAGTAGATAGTTGTAGTAGTAATCAGAGTAGATAGTAGTAGTAGTAGTAATCAGAGTAGATAGTAGTAGTAGTAGTAGTAATCAGAGTAGATAGTAGTAGTAGTAGTAATCAGAGTAGATAGTAGTAGTAGTAGTAATCATAGTAGATAGTTAGTAGTAGTAATCAGAGTAGATAGTAGTAGTAGTAGTAATCAGAGTAGATAGTAGTAGTAGTAGTAATCAGAGTAGATAGTAGTAGTAGTAGTAATCAGAGTAGATAGTTGTAGTAGTAATCAGAGTAGATAGTAGTAGTAGTAGTAGTAATCATAGTAGATAGTAGTAGTAGTAGTAATCATAGTAGATAGTAGTAGTAGTAGTAATCATAGTAGATAGTAGTAGTAGTAGTAGTAATCAGAGTAGATAGTAGTAGTAGTAATCAGAGTAGATAGTAGTAGTAGTAGTAATCATAGTAGATAGTAGTAGTAGTAGTAATCAGAGTAGATAGTAGTAGTAGTAGTAATCAATAGATAGTGTAGTAGTATCAAGTAGATAGTTGTAGTAGTAATCAGAGTAGATAGTGTAGTAGTAGTAATCAGAGTAGATAGTAGTAGTAGTAGTAATCAGAGTAGATAGTAGTAGTAGTAGTAATCATAGTAGATAGTAGTAGTAGTAGTAATCATAGTAGATAGTAGTAGTAGTAGTAATCAGAGTAGATAGTAGTAGTAGTAGTAATCAGAGTAGATAGTAGTAGTAATCATAGTAGATAGTAGTAGTAGTAGTAGTAATCAGAGTAGATAGTAGTAGTAATAGTAATCAGAGTAGATAGTAGTAGTAGTAGTAATCAGAGTAGATAGTAGTAGTAGTAGTAATCAGAGTAGATAAGATAAGATAAAACGTAAATAGGGAAGTAAATGAAATAGAAAAGAAGATAATTGACCGATTTACATAAAGTTTACATCATATTAAGTGGTAAAAAAAAGTAAAGTTTTCTTAATAGTAAATAAGATAAAATAATACGTAAACAAGTAAGTTAATGCAATAGGAAAAAAAAAAGATTTGACTGATTTACATAAAGTTTAAATCTATTATTATGTGGCATAGATAAACTAAATGAAAGAATGAGTAGATAATCTTGTGCTGCATGTTTTTTACAGTTTTCTTAAATCAATGTATATAAGATAAGATAAAACGTAAATAGGGAAGTTTGAAATAGGAAGAAAAAAATATTGTATGATTTACGTAAAGTTTAAATTTAGTATTATGTGGTAAAATAAAGTTGTTTTCTGAAATCAGTGTATATAAGATTAGATAAAGCGTCAATAGGGTAGTTAATGGAATAAGAAAAAAAAGAACATTGACTGATTTACGTAGTTTAAATCATATATTAGGTGGTAAAATAAAACGTATACTCATTTATAACTAATCATTTATGTGAAAAGCTTTTGGCAGGTATAAAAGTGCGTCAATAAAAGATGTAATTTAGCGATGGAGTAAAACAAAAAGTATAATTAATGTGTTTTGACTATTTACCACAGGATGATTTATTGGCAAATGTTGCTAATTTTTGAAATGAAATGATTAGTTGTACTTCTTGATGTGTGTGTGTGTGTGTGTGTGTGTGTGTGTGTGTGTGTGTGTTGTGTGTGTGTGGGTGTGTGTGTGTGTTGTGTGTGTGTGTGTGTGTGTGTGTGTGTGTGTGTGTGTGTGTGTGTGTGTGTGTGTGTGTGTGTGTGTGTGTGTGTGTGTGTGTGTGTGTGTCTGTGTCTGTGTGTGTGTGTGGCTGTGTGTGTGTGTGTGGTGTGTAGTGTGTGTGTCGGTGTGTGTGTGTGGTGTGTGTTGTGTGTGTGTGTGTGTGTTTGTGTGTGTGTGTTGCATGGCAGTGAAGTGCATGGAGTGTTTAGGTATTTTATCATGAATGGAGCTCTGTTTAGCTTCACGTGTCTGAAGATACGTGTACATAATCGATGTTTACGAAGAGAGAGAGAGAGAGAGAGGAGAGGAGAGAGAGAGAGAGAGAGAGGGAGGAGAGAGGAGAGAGAGAGAGAGAGAGAGAGAGAGGGAGAGAGAGAGAGAGAGGAGAGAGAGAGAGAGAAGAGAGGAGTAGAGAGAGAGAGAAAAGAGGAGAGAGAGAGAGAGAAGGGGAGAGAGAAGAAGAGAGAGAGAGAGAGAGAGAGGAGAGAGAGAGAGAAGAAGAGAGAGAGAGAGAGGAGAGAGGAGAGAGGGGAGAGAGAGAGAGGAGAGAGAGAGAGAGAGAGAGAGAGAGAGAGAGAGAGAGAGAGAGAGAGAGAGAAGGAGGAGGAAGAAGGAGGAGGAAGAATGAGGAGTGGAAGGAAAAGGAAGAATGAGGAGTAGGGGGGGAGAAGGCAGATACGTAACCAAATATATTTAATCAAACAGATGGCAAGAAATGAAAAATATCATTAATACAACACCAACAAACAAAACACCACCACGACCACCACCATCACCATCACCATCACCATCACCATCACCATTACAATCACAATCACAATCACAATCACAATCACAATCACAATCACAATCACAATCACAATCACAATCACAATCACAATCACAATCACAATCACAATCACAATCACAATCACAATCACAATCACAACCACAACCACAACCACAACCACAACCACAACCACAACCACAACCACAACCACAACCACAATCACAATCACAATCACAATCACAATCACAATCACAATCACAATCACAACCACAACCACAACCACAACCACAACCACAACCACAACCACCACAACCACAACCACAACCACAACCACAACCACAACAACAACAACAACAACAACAACAACAACAACATAAGCTACAATGTCCTCTCGGTAACGTCAACACAGGCGAAACATAAGCAAACAAGTGTGTGTGTGTGTGTGTGTGTGTGTGTGTGTGTGTGTGTGTGTGTGTGTGTGTGTGTGTGTGTGTGTGTGTGTGTGTGTGTGTGTGTGTGTGTGTGTGTGTGTGTGTGTGTGTGTGCGTGCGTGTGCGTGTGCGTGTGCGTGTGTGTGTGTGTGTGCAAGGGGCGTCACAATGAACATATGTAAGTCGGGTCTGTGCAAACACCACCTTAGGGCAACACCGACACAACACCACCTACACCTCCTCTACCACGCCTTTGCTAAGAGTCACTGGCGTCTGAGGTAGTGGTGGTGGTGTCGGTGGTGGTGGTGGTGGTGGTGGTGTCGGTGGTGGTGGTGATGATTTACGGCATCAATATATCACCGCTCTTAGATAAGGACAATCATATTTTACTGCGAATCGCTTTTTTGCCAGACATGTCCAGAGGGTGACAACAGCGGAGGTGGAAAGAGCGGTGGTGAATGACATGGAGGAGGAGGAGGAGGAGGAGGAGGAGGAGGAGGAGGAGGAGGAGGAGGAGGAGGAGGAGGAGGAGGAGGAGGAGGAATATACAGAAGAAAAAATAAACAATAACAGGCCTTGTAGTTCAAACGAGACTGTTTTCGGTAGTTACACAAACAACAGTGTCAGACATTCAATATATATTTCTTTTTGTGCAGTCTCTGTGTCTGCTAGGGGGGGGGGGTCATGCATTCCATCATCATCATCAGTTTTGTTTGTGTTTACCTGTTGATTTCTTTACCTGATTCTACTCTTGAACAATGGAACAAAACTATTTCTTACAGCTAAAAAAATTCGGGGCACTAAAATTATTTGAAAGACAGTTATACAGAGGCTTATGGTTTGGGTATAGAGTTCAAACGCAGTAAGTAAGTAAGTAAGAAGAAAGTAAGTAAGTAAGCCAGTAAGTAAGCCAGTAAGTAAGTAAGTAAGTAAGTAAGTAAATAAAAGTCAGTCAGTCAGTCAGTCAGTCAGTCAGTCAGTCAGTCAGTCAGTGTTTATCTTCACACACATCTACTGAGAGGAAATGTTTGTCCTTACAGGTGGTGTGTGTGGCGAGATGTTTGTTGTGGTTCAAGAGCAGAATCGATTTTTAATACACTCGGCGCATTACTGAAAACACAAATACTAAACTAAACCTTTCCTTATAATTACAACTAAAACACTACACTATTACCCACTAAAACACATAGGCGGCACTACTATTCTAAATATTCAGAACGTAATTAACCCCTGCACACTCAGATCTTTCCTGCGCTCTATAAAAAATTGTATGTTGTCGAGCCATAAAATTAGGTTAAAGTAACTTAATATACCAAATTAGTTAGTCGATAAGGATACTAAACAGGTCATATCTTTAAAATATTGCTTATATTCACTAAAAATCGTCTAATGGTACCCAAATTACAATGGAAATTACGTTCTGGGTCGCAAGGGGTTAAAGAAAAGTAACTAAACTTAACTAAAGTAAAGTTTAACTCCATGCAATGTAACCCGTTCAGCGACAATAAGTTAGCTCTTCGTGGGGACTTTTAATCCATCGAGTGTGAACTATAGTTATTGTTTTTTTACAAGGTGAAAATTCCATTCTATCTTAAGGTCTCATGCTCTAACTTATGCCTATGTTTACTTGATAACATGGTACTATAATAAAATACAGCTAAAATTTAAAAGAACCGTACTATTCCCTTGTCCTGGCATCAAATATCAGGCAGTAGGCAGCAAGGGGCCAGGATTTCTCATCTCGTAAAATATAAACAGAGTATAGTTGCTGTGGGAACTGTTGGTCTGAAGGTGAAGGCTAAATGACAGCTCTGCCTCCACCGCTGCCAAGGGACTGTCGGGCTCCAGGACTTGTGTTGAGTTTAACTTTGTTGATCATGTGCAAGATTAAATTTGCTATAATGCTTTAAATTTGAAAGGAAGTATCTATCTAAAGTAGAGAAAAAATATCTATCAAAAGTAGAGAAAAAATATCTATCAAAAGTAGAGAAAAAATATCTATCTAAAGTACAGAGAAAGTCTATATCTAAAGTAGAGAGAAAGTATCTATCTAAATAGAGAAAAAATATCTATCTAAAGTACAGAGAAAGTCTATATCTAAAGTAGAGAGAAAGTATCTATCTAAATAGAGAAAAAATATCTATCTAAAGTACAGAGAAAGTCTATATCTAAAGTAGAGAGAAAGTATCTATCTAAATAGAGAAAAAATATCTATCTAAAGTACAGAGAAAGTCTATATCTAAAGTAGAGAGAAAGTATCTATCTAAAGTAGAGAGAAAGTATCTATCTAAAGTAGAGAGAAAGTATCTATCTAAAGTAGAGAGAAAGTATCTATCTAAAAAAGAGAGAAAGTATCTATCTAAAGTAGAGAGAAAGTATCTATCTAAAGTAGAGAAAAAATATCTATCTAAAGTACAGAGAAAGTATCTATCTAAAGTAGAGAAAATATATCTATCTAAAGTACAGAGAAAGTATCTATCTAAAGTAGAGAAAATATATCTATCTAAAGTACAGAGAAAGTATCTATCTAAAGTAGAGAGAAAGCATCTATCTAAAGTAGAGAGAAAGTATATATCTAAAGTAGAGAGAGAGTATATATCTAAAGTAAAGAGAAAGTATATATCTAAAATAAAGAGAAAATATCTATCTAAAGTAAAGAGAAAGTATCTATCTAAAGTAAAGAGAAAGTATCTATCTAAAGTAAAGAGAAAGTATCTATCTAAAGTAAAGAGAAAGTATCTATCTAAAGTAAAGAGAAAATATCTATCTAAAGTAAAGAGAAAATATCTATCTAAAGTAAAGAGAAAGTATCTATCTAAAGAAAGTAGAGCAAGAAAGCCTATATTGTTTGTGAAAACTTTCTTTATAACATTATTCATAGCATTCATTTCACTAGAGATGGTAATATATACTTCAAGGTTTGTCTTACTTTTCTTTATAGTTAAATTTTCTATAGTAAGGAAAGTATGTATTATCTATAGCAAGAAAGCCTATATTGTTTGTGAAAACTTTCTTTATCAAAACAAAAATTTACATATATATGTTTACTAGAGTTGGCAATAAGTACTTCAAGGTTTGTCTTATTGTATTATATCAACATTTTTCGTGTCACGTTCTGGTTTTGTGTCACCCTGTACGTAGCGTTCGGGCGTAAATGTTTCAATAAAAGAAATTTCAAGTTTGATCAGTGCATCATTTTAGTCTATTATTTTAAACTAAACCTCTAGATTATCATTTTTAACTGAATGTTTGTTTCGAAAAGGAACACGAAATTTCACAGCCTGGAGAGGAGGAAGATATGGAGGGCAAGGAAGAAAAAAAGAGGGAAGGACCTTTGTTCTTCCTCTTGTTCTGTTTCCCTCCCATTGTGCTCTGGTGTGTGTACATTTAATGGTAACTGCGAATGTTCACTGTCTATCAACAATCACCCCCTCCCTACCCACAATCCTACCCTAGCAATGATAATTAACCCCTTCACGCCCAGATCTTTCCTTGGCAATAAAAAAAAATGTATGTTGTTGAGCCATAAAATAACGAAAACCAACTGAATAAACCAAATTAGTTAGTGAACAAGAATACTAAACAGGTCATATCTATAAAAAATATTGTTTATATTAACTAAAAAGAGTCTAATAGTAGCTAAATTACAACGGAAATTACGTTCTGGGTGTGAAGGGGTTAACAAAAATGAGGGAGGTCGGCGAATACATAAGTGATAAGAGGCAGACCAACATATCAATATTAATGATGGATCTTGTGGGTCTATAATGAGTTTGCCTGTTGAGTAAATCACACATGTTAAGAGACGGGCAGAACAGAGATCAGGTTTTTGAACGGACAACACTCGGTAAAACAGAATATAATCAAAAACAATGTGCCAGTACAGTACAATTATATCGTATATTATGTGGTAAAAAAGAAGAAGCATAAAAGTAGAAAAGTATAGAAAAGTATAAAAAGGAAAAAAATGAGTATAAAAGTATAGAAAAGTATAAAAAGGAAAAAAAATGCGTATAAAAGTATAGAAAAGTATAAAAAAGAAAAAATGAGTATAAAAGTATAGAAAAGTTAAAAAAGTATAAAATAATAAAGTATAAAAGTATAAAAGTATAGAAAAATATAAAAAAGTATAAATATTAAAGTATGAATAAAATTAAAATAGTAAATAATAAAGAATACAATGAGTCGGAACGAAGGCTTCGGCACCACACCCACCCAGCGTAGGAGGTTTTTTCCACCTAATTCGATCAGCTGACTTGGCTAACCAGCTGATAAAAAGAAGTTTCAAGGCGAGGAAAGGAAATTAGGATAGAGTGGAGATACACACTCGAGTAACTGACGCCGCTGTTGCCTCTCTCAAACTATACAAAGAACTATTAGACTATTGGTATTGAACTATAAAGTCTATTGGAACTCTGGCCTCACTCTGGTCAAGACGCAAAGTTATCGAGGTGACATTTAGATGTATTAGGACGGTTTATGAAACTCTCGCCGAAACACCAACCCAGAACTCTCGCCGAAATTGGAACACTCCCCGAAGTGTACATTTTCGGCGACAGTTCAACTTGTAATAAATGAAAATGAATCTAACCTACCCTAACCATATAACCTAGCCTAACTATTCAGGCTATTGTTGGTATTTAATCCCTGAATGCAGAAACACGGGTAATGGGAACACTCGCCGACATGAAAAATAGGAACACTCGTCGACGTCGACAAGTGTTCCTATCGGCGACAGTTCCAGGTACCTAGTGAAGATACACACTCGAGTAACTGACGCCACTGTTGCCTCTCTCTGGTCAAGACGCAAAGTTATCAGGGTGACATTCAGATGTATTTGGACGATACGGTAACCTATTTATATTCAATATGATCTTAAACCCCTTTCTATTTAGCCCCTTGAGGCCCAGAACAAAATGTTCATTGTAATTTGTGTACTATTAGATGATTTTAATGAAAATAAGCAATATTTTATAGATATGACCCGTTTAATATCCTTGTCCATTAGATAATTTGGTTTATTTAGTTTCTTTTTCGTAGTTTTATGGCTAATAACAGACGATTTCATATAGCAAATGAAAGGTCTGGGCGTGAAGGGGTTAATACGATCTGTAACCATTTATACTTCATACGATCCTTCCTCAATGCATCGTCAGGTTGTTTTCTCATTGCATCATAGCACAGTTAATAATGTTATCTACCTTATGTGTTACTGTGCTTACCTTTCATCTTTGTACAATTGCCTTTCGTCCTTCTATTAAATAACAAAAAAATCAAAGGATCGTCGCCGTCGAAAGCCGTGAAACTAAAACACTTATAATTAACAGTAAGACGCCTTAATCGACGAGGGACGAGCGAGCCCGTAGAAACCCGCCGCACGTGCGCACGTGCGGCGTCACCCAGAGTTTGACCTGTGTGACATTTCTAAACGTGTAGTCTCAAACCACACACCAAATTTCAACTTAGTCGGTACAGCCGTTTCTCAGCTATAGCAAGATAACTTTGTCTGACACCCTTCACGCGGCACGCGCTACGCGCCACGCTGACCCCTCACGTGAGACAAAACATGTCAACACAAATAGGTATTGAATGGGGCTATCAGATGGCGAAGACCGCTTGTCAATCGGAAGCAGGATTCAAAAGATATAAGCTCCTGAAAAGCGTGACGGTCGGGTCGGGTCGGGTCGGGTCGGGTCGGGTCGGGCCGGGCCGGGCCGGGTCGGCCGCTTAAGTGAGAAAAATCCCGTATCCACCGAGGACTCACGAGCTCGTAATCATGTTTTAATATCATACCTTTTCTCAAGGGAATAAAGAATAATTAGCCTCAGCTTATCTTCTTAATGTTTGATCAAGAATGTGTGTGTTCAGTTCAGAGCAAATCATTGTTATCGTATCAAAAATTAAATCATTGAGTTATTAATGATGATGATAAGAATGATGGCGGTGAAAACGAGGACAAAGCAAGATGATGATAACTTTGATAATGACTCTGACGGGAAAAAACACATCAGGAATTATGTACAAATGATGACAAAGCTGAACAAAGAAAACAAAGAGAAGAAAGACAAAGAAAAGAAAGAAAACAAAGAAAAGAAAGACAAAGAAAGACAAACAAAACTAAGAAAACAAAGAAAGTGGCAAGAGTCGAGGGAGTGGCGATGACTCTGTATGACAAGTATTATTGTTATTTCCTTAGTCAAATCAATGGCACACTTTTAAATTAATCAGTCATACAATAACAAAAATTATCTCTCTCTCTGTCTCTCTCTTTGTCTCTGTCTCTCTCTCATTCTCTCTTTTTTCTCTCCTTATCGGTAGGTATGCATTATATATATCGTCCTCGTCTCTCTCTCTCTCTCTCTCTCTCTCTCTTCTCTCTCTCTCTCTCTCTCTCTCTCTCTCTCTCTCTCTCTCTCTCTCTCTCTCTCTCTCTCCTCTCCTCTCTCTCTCTCTCTCTCTCTCTCTCTCTCTCCTCTCTCTCTCTCTCTCTCTCTCTCTCTCTCTCTCTCTCTCTCTCTCTTCTCTCTCTCTCTCTCTCTCTCTCTCTCTCTCTCTCTCTCTCTCTCTCTCTCTCTCTCTCTCTCTCTCTCTCTCTCTCTCTCTCTCTCAAATAATATAAAATCGCGCAGCACACCTGACGGGGAAAAAGGAGCAAAGAAAGAACCTCCCAAAACGCCAATCATTTTCAACGGAGCAAAAATATTTCAGACGCGACCTGCGACACGACCAAGTTTTCAATGTTTAAAACGATTTGAGATATTTAGTAGCTGTCAAAAATCCAGAAATATCTCACTGTGCGTTATAAATGGTGCAATTTTTAGGTTTTTTTAGGTAGTTTCTTCAGATCCGAGTTCAATCCCGACGAAAACCAAAACTTTGCTGCACCGTCGAGTAACCCAAGATCACCCACATGCCCTGCCCATCAACTCTACCTTCGACTGCGAGTGCATCGGAGGACACAGGGGGGCGGCATGAACCTCTCTAATAACAGGCGTCACAATAAAAATCCTGCCTGCGCCATCAACGGGCGAGGACCAACCATCACAGCCCTCAAGTGAACCTCCAGGACCTACCATCCGACCCTTAGAAGTCACTGCCTACAGACGCTATGTGGCACAAATGTAAAAAAAAATCAGAGGAACGATTCAAAGTTCTGCTGATTAGTCATATTTTCTAATGGTGTGTTTTTTTGGTATTTGTTTCTAATGGTTTTAATGCTGTGTCGTATTACATTACAGGTCACTAGAAATATAGGAAAATCATGTGAGTTTAGGACTATATATAACATCACGTGTGTTACTGTATTACCTTCCCTTACACTTCAACACACACACACACACACACACACACACACGCACATACATACCCACATACACACACACACACATACCCACATACACACACCCACACACACCCACACACACACACACATACCCACACCCACACACATACCCACACATACTCACACACATACCCACACACACACACACCCACACACACACACACACAACGTAAGCATTATCACATTCGTCTGCGTCATCATAATCACCTTTATAAGTATCTCTCCTTCCCTTATAATAGGTAATCCTCTTTCCCCGTAAAATAAATTCTTAAGCTTCTATCTCCACCTTGGATCAAATAACCTGCCACTACTTCCCCTTTTTTTTTTTTACTTTAGTACTTTCCATAAATGTGTTAAAATTTAAAGCACATTCGTTTGTCTTCTCTAATTGGGTACTTCAATGTTAGTTCTAATCCTGTACTTTGTTTTATCCGATTAAATTTTACTTTGGAGCACATTTCTCGCACGCACATACATACTTACACACACGCACATACACCCACACACACAATGCCCCCCACCTCTCTCTCTCTATAAACAAAGAGCAGCAGCAGCAGCAGCAGCAGCAGCAGCAGCAGCAGCAGAGGTAGAGTAGTAACGACAAAAACAAGACAAAAACTCAACCTTTACACCATCCCCCCTGCAATCGTCAAACAAACCCCAACTCATCTCCCAAAGACATTTAAATTCTGCTCAGATAACCTTTTCAAAACCACCGAAGAGATCCGTCATCATTAGAAATCCCTTTGTCGTATCTCTTATTGGATATCATGTTATTTTTCTTCCTCCAAAATGAATTATAGCAAATTTCTGAAATGGGTTTTGCAGCCTCGCGTTCGTCTCACCAGCGACGCGGCCAATTCTTAAAACAATAGAAAGTGCACGCGAGTTGACTTATAGAGGTGAGGAGAAAGAACGCTTGTGTGAGGGCAGGGTCAGATAGTAGTAGTAGTAGTGGTAGTAATTGTGGTAGTAGTAGTAGTAGTAGTAGTAGTAGTAGTAGTAATAGGAGAACGAACGTTTGAGTGGTGTAGTAGTAGTAGTAGAAGTAAAAGTAGTAGAAGTATTAGTAGCAGTAGTAGTATAAGGGGAGGCGGTAGCAGAGTGGTTATCGTCTCCGACTGGCGTTCTCGGTCACCCGAGTTCGATCCCCGACGAAAACCAAAACCTTTCTGTATCGTCGAGTGGCCTAAGAACACCCACATGTCCTGCCCATTAACTCTACCTTTGATAGCGAGTGCATCGGAGGACACAGGGGGGTGGCATGAGCCTCTAATCACAGGCGTCACTATAAAAATCCTGCCTGCGCCACCACGGGCGAGGGCCAACCATCACAGCAGCCAGATATATAAAAAAAAAAAAAAAAAAAAAAAAAAAGAAAGAAGAAGAAGAAGAAGAAGTAGTAGTCATAATATTAATAGAAGTAAAAGTAGTAGTAGTAATAGTAATATTTATAGAAGTAAAAGTAGTAGAAGAAGTAGTAGTAGTAGTAGTAGTAATATTAATCGAAGTAAAAGTAGTAGTAGTAAAGATAGTACATAGAACGAACGCTTGAGTAGTGAGAGAGGGAGGCGGGACGAGGAGAGGAGGCATACACACAACATCCTAAGCTGGGAATAATGAATACACAGGAAAAATGGAAACAGTAATAAGTGTTTGTGACGGTAAGTGAGGATTCGTGTCTCTTGTCAATAATGATACAAATAATGATAGCAATGTTGATAATAATAATAATAATAATTATGATAATATCAGTGATAATAATGATAAATAGCTGGTGATGGTAGAAGTAGTAATCGTGGCAGTAGTAATCGTGGCAGTAGTAGTAGTAGTATGTGGCAGTAGTAGTATTAATGATAATGATAATAAAAGTAGTACTTAGGAGAAGTAATAGTGGTAAAAGTTTATAAATAAGTTTTCTTGGCTCACGGCTACACTATTCTTATGTTTAGATATCTTTCTCATTTACTCTCTGATAATTGTGAGGAGGCTTAAGTAACAAGAAAGTCGAAAGAGGAACATAAATGCCGTCCTCCCTCTCTGTACTTCAGCCTGTCCGTTCACTTTCAACGTTTCTTTGTGTATCTTTCAATCTGTCTGTCCTGTCAGTCCGTCTGTCTGTCTGTCTGTCTGCGTGTTTGCTCTGCAGCCCCCCGGTGTCTGCTTGGCTGTCTGTCCTCGCTCGTCTGTTTTGCTGTGTTTCAGAGGAAAGAAGAAGTTTGTCAACAAGGGTAAAGCAACTTGTGTAAACTTGCCTAACTCAACGAGACATGGTTCTTCTCCTATGCTCTTGATCTCGCTGGCCCTTGGTAAACTTGCTACTTGGGGTTAAGTGGAACCGTCACTTCTACCTCTCTCTCTCTCTCTCTCCCCTTCGCTGACCCCGCCCTTAAGAGTACCCTGCCTCTTCCGTTGTCCACACTGACCCCTCTGACCCCTTATCAGTCTCCTCTTGTCTCGCCCTTCTCTCCCTTTCCCTGCCACACCCTATTCCATTCCTTATGTGTGTTGTTCTGTTCTCCCCCTTCCATACCCTACGTCGTTCTAATCTTTCCGAAGTTCCTGTTTTTTTCACTTTTTCTTTTTTATGTTTTTCTCCTATTTCTCTTTCCTATTTTTCTACTTCAATTTTGTCATGCCATCATCGCCAGACCGCTACCATATATATATATATACCTGACTCATGGCTTTACTAATTGAAAATGAAGCCAAATAGCAGTTAATGGGGGTGGATCTGTAAGGTGGCTGACGCGGAGTGATCAGGAATAATTCAGACCTGCGAGTGAGATACAAAAATAATATAAAGTAGAGAAGCATGTTTTGTCCTGATGATGATGATGATGATGATGATGATGATGATGATGATGATGATGATGATGGTGGTGGGTTTTGATTGTAGTAATGGATAAAAAATGGAAGAATCAGTACTGGAAACATTATAGAGACGAATGTTCCCATGCTCATACAAAACCACAACACTTTTTCGCCTCCCTCCCCGCAAATCAGTTACTTTGTGTCTTTGGCCAGTCCTTTGTGACGTAAAAAAAGGGAAAAAAATCACCACATCAACGCCTTTCACGCCAATCTAATCCTTATAATTACGCCAAGTGCCTCAACGCTCCACAATACAACGCGCCACAATACAACGCCCAGAAATACAATGCGCCACAATACAATGCGTCACAATACAACGCGCCACAATACAACGCCAGAAATACAAAGCGCCACAATACAACGCTAGAAATACAACGCGCCACAATACAACGCGCTACAATACAACGCCCAGAAATACAACGCCCAGAAATACAACACCAAAAAAATACAACGCGCTACAATACAACGCCCAAAAAATACAGCGCGCCACAATACAACGCCCAGAAAAACAACGCGCCACAATACAACGCGCCACAACACAACGCCCAGAAATACATCGCGCCATAATATAACACGCCACAATACAACGCGCCACAATACAACGCGCCACAATTCAACGCGCCACAATACAACGCCCAGAAATACAACGCGCCACAATACAAGGCAAAAAAATACAACGCGCCACACTACAACGCCAAAAAATACAACGCGCCACAATACAACGCCAAAAACTACAACGCGCCACAATACAACGCCAAAAACTACAACGCGTCAGAATACAAAGCCAAAAACTACAACGCCAAAAACTACAACGCGTCACAATACAACGCCCAAAAATACAACGCGCCACAATACAACGCCCAAAAATACAACGCGCCACAATACAATGCCCAAAAATACAACGCACCACAATACAATGCCCAAAAATACAACGCGCCACAATACAACGCCCAAAAATACAATGCACCACCATACAACGCGCCACAATACAACGGCAAAAAATACAATGCGGCACAATACAACGCGCCACAATACAAAGCCAAAAAATACAACGCACCACAATACAACGCCAAAAAATACAATGCGCCACAATACAACGCGCCACAATACAACGCCAAAAAATACAACGCGCCACAATACAACGCCAAAAAATACAACGCGCCACAATACAACGCCCAGAAATACAACGCGCGCACAATACAACGCCCTTCATGCTTCCCCTAATCCTTATAATTACGCCAAATGCCTCAACGCGCCACAATATAACGCCATTAACGCTTTCTTAATCCTTATAATCACCCCAAAATTACAACGCGCCACAATACAACACCCAGAAATCTAGTGATGGAAGAAAAAGGGAAGAATCAGGATTGGAAACATTAGAAAAACGTATTTTGCAATGCTCTCAGAACAAAAACCACAAAACACTTACGCCTCCCTCCCATTAACTCACATCAAAAACCGCCCTTCACGCTTTTCTAATCTTTCCTAGTCTTGGTTTTGAGTGTAGTGATGGAAAAAAACATGGAAATATCAGTACTGGAAAAATTATAGACACGAGTTTTGCATGGCCTCTAAACAAAACCACAAAACTTTTTCGTCCTCCCTCCCAGCAACGCACCAAATCAACACTATTTTCCATTTTTCCAATCTACCACAACATCGAATTTTTGTAATGCTAACAAAGCCGCAACAATATTTCGCCCTCCCTCCCATTAACGCGCCACATCAAAAAACGCCATTCACGCTTTCCTAATCCGTATTGACGCTTCCCTAATCCTTATTCACGCTTTCCTAATCCTTATTCACGCTTTCCTAATCCGTATTCACGCTTTCCTAATCCTTATTCACGCTTTCCTAATCCGTATTCACGCTTTCCTAATCCGTATTCACGCTTCCCTAATCCTTATTCACGCTTTCCTAATCCGTATTCACGCTTTCAAAATCCTTATTCACGCTTTCAAAATCCTTATTCACGCTTTCCAAATCCTTATTCACGCTTTCCTAATCCTTATTCACGCTTCCCTAATCCTTATTCACGCTTTACTAATCCTTATTCACGCTTTCCTAATCCTTATTCACGCTTTCCTAATCCTTATGCACGCTTTCCTAATCCTTATTCACGCTTTCCTAATCCGTATTCACGCTTCCCTAATTCTTATTCACGCTTTCCTAATCCGTATTCACGCTTTCCTAACCTTTTCACACTTCAGTCCTATTCAGCTTTCCTAACTTATTCACGCTTTCAACCGTATTGCACCGCTTCCCTAATCCTTATTCACGCTCCTAATCCGTATTCACGCTTCCAACCGTATTCAAGCTTCCCTAATCTTATTCACGCTCCCTATCCTAGTCACGCTTCCTAACCTTATCACGCTTTCTAATCTATCACGCTTTCTAACCTTATGCACGCTTCCCATCTATGACGCTCCTAATCCATATTCACGCTTCACCTATTCACATTCCTAATCCTATGCGCTCCTAACCTTGTCACGTTTCCCAATCTGTTTTTTAATACCCAAGTGCCACAGCGCCACGTACAAGCCAGGAACGCACGGGTACAAGCCTCGCACGACCTCCCGTCGTCCCCCTTTAAGGCGCCTCCTTTGTACTGGGTCTTCGGGGAACGTCACCTCGCGACCCTAAAACTCCAAAGCACAATCATAAGAAACTTCCATTGTGAGGGGGAGGGGGGAGGGGAAGAGGGGGGAAGGGGGGTGGGGGAAGGGGAGGAGGGAAATGGAGGGGGAATGGGGAGGACCTAGGTGAAAGAAGGTAAAGGTAGGGAAGGAAGGAAGGAAGGGATGAAGGAAGGGGAGGGGGAGGGCCTAGGTGAAAAAAGATAAAGGTAAGGAAGGAAGGAAGGAAGGAAGGAAGGAAGGAAGGGATGAAGGAAGGGGAGAGGAAGGGTCTATGTGAAAGACGGTAAAGCGAGGGAAGGAAGGAAGGAATGAAGGAATGGGGTATCGGCTTTAAGATAAGACAGACGATGTAGACAAAAGGTAATTATTGCAGGTTTATTACCCTATTATCAAGGTAAAGGCTGCTACTTAGTGTTATGCCGGACCATCCACGCTACGGCATTATAGCAAATAGTACATAATTAGGATAGAGGAAAGAAAAGATCAGTAAATATATTGGTAAATAAATACAGAAAGGTGCAGATTTATAGAGAGACAGAAAAATTATATTAGGTACGAAATATTATCAAATAGTACAGAATGAGATGAGAAAAAAAAGTTAGGTAAATAGATTGGTAAGTAGATAGAAAGGTGTAGTTAGAAATAGTTATATTTATAAATCCGGTTTAATTTATAGGCACAGATGTAAAAAAAAGAAAAAAGAAAAAAAAAAAAAAAAAAAAAAAAAAAAAAAAAAAAAAAAAAAAAAAAAAAAAAAAAAAAAAAAAAAAAAAAAAAAAATTACTAGTGTATTACGAAACAAATAAGTAGCAAGGTATAAATAAGATAGAGGAAAAAAAGATAGCAGTAAATAGATTAAGGTGCAGATTTAAAGAGATAGAAATGGGGATTCATTTATTTTAGGTCAAAATTATAGTAAGGGAAAGGAACAAAGTGGCCTGCTATCCTCAAGTCATTACCATAACATGAATGTCAACAAACAAGAGCAGACTTTAATGTTATGCTTACAACACAAGAACAAAACTCCAATTCAACGAGGAAAAAAATGACAAAGGCAACATCAAAATCTTTTCTCTCGAACCAAAAAAATTAATATCACGTTACAGCGAAAACAAAAAAATATCATTAGCAATTTTTGTATTTATGCCTTGCTGTTAACGCTAGAAAGTCAGAAATGTGGGAATACACTTTACACTTAACCCCTTCACGCCCAGATCTTTCCTTTGCTATAAAAATCATCTGTTAGCCATAAAATTACGAAAAATAACGGAATATACCAAATTAGTTAGTGGACAAGAATACTTAGGAGAGAATACTAGTGGGATACAAGGAGACAAGGAGACAAGGATACTAGGATACAAGGATACTAGGATACTTAGGATACAA